>JBAJNP010008854.1:7935-19335 GCA_036877545.1 Yasuhikotakia modesta
GTTGGGTGGAGTTGGCCCCTGACAAAACCACTGCTGAGGATAATTACAGCACAATTTTTCCATCCCTCTTCTTTCCTGATTTCTTTCCTTACAAACCACATGACTGCTTTTATTTTTTCCTATTCGGATTGTTTTGCATTGATTCATTTTGCCGAAGGTCTTCAGTGCACAGGGTACACACATGCCAATTAAAAACAAGTTATGATAGAAAACAAATAACCAAGGCTAAAACAAATATTTCTAAGGTAAGGATAAAAAGTATGCAGAATTTTGTAACATTGATGGAAAATGCTGGATAAAACATAGATCTAATATACAGTGTAATAATACAGTGTTGGAGCCCACTGTACACTTGAATATCAATTGTTTCCCAGGAATTCAACTCCATATCATAGCATGACCATAGCATTTTGTTGTAGCACCAGTTGAGCTACATCTGAATGTCCATTTATAATCAATGATTTTTTGACTAAATAACTAAAGCATTAACTAAATACATAAGAACTCATATTTTAATATGGGATTTTAATCTTAAATCAACATATTTAGGTTACAAATTTTTAATTTGTAAAATTCAATAACAGCTAACAACACATTTAAGAATAAACAATACGCCAAAGTTGAATTTGGGTAAACATGTGAATAGTTTAAGATAAATTAGTTGCAATGTTTAAGCAATATCAATATATTACAGGCACTGTAATTAGAAAAGTCTAATAACACGAAATTGTAAGAATTTTTAATCAATTAACATTAATCAGCAAACCTTGTTTTTGCTGTGTATATGTATCATATCACAAACTGTTGCTTTTGCCACATTAGGTTACAGCAGTAAAACAGCAAACTTTCACTATCACTGGATAAGAACTGGCTTTGACTAATGCCCAGCTGAGGCCTGTTTCATTGTGGTATTCATATGCTTGGAGAAATTCTCACCTAGTGCAATTCAATGTTTCGATTTTGCAGAATGTTACATGTCTTGATTTTCTTAAATAGTATCTTTCCTTTTGTAACAAAAGAAATGTAGAACTACACTATTATAACAGTTAAAGTTTATAAGCCTTTTATTAGCAACACATGAAATTCAGATAAAAGCTGTAAAGGGACTGACATAATTACTGATTGGTCAGTCAGATTTTTTATATTGCTCTGTTTACATGAACACATGGCATAGTTACACATTCTCACTGCAAAGAGGAGCTTGGTTCAGCTCCTCCCATTAAAGGGAAAGCAATAATGTACCCGCATTAGTGCATGCAAAAACACAAATCACCTTCATTAACCAAGCCAAGAGGGCATGGCGCCCTCATCATCCTATTCTTGTTTCATTGCCATGAGGCAGATATGGAGAAAGATAAAAACAGACAGGTACACTGGGAAAGTTTTACAGACAATGTGCAAAGAATGATTTTGGACAATCCAATCCACATTACATGGACAAATCCATTATTTTTGGTCAAACAACCAGCATTCTCAATTTATACAAATGTCATTATAAATCAAGAAAAACCTCTTGATAATTATCAAAACTGGGACCATGCTTCTGTCCAGCTTCAGAAGTCTGATGTTTTGCTTTAAATATATTAATTGATAACACCTTTGTTTTACATTGTACATTTGTGATGCTTGAAATGCTGCTTGTGTCTTTGAAACAAGTAGTTCTTTAAAAACAACAGCAAACCAACTCCTTTCTGCTCATTTACACGCAGGTTATAAGATTCATGCAGTTCAAGCTCTTTAGCATGTTCCCATGAGTTGACTGAAATAAAAAAAAATCAGTCAAGTGAGACAACTGGCTAAATCTTGGAAATTGGAAGGCCTTAGAGGATTTCATAAACTGTGCAAAACATCCATTTTTCTGGATTCTGGATATACTAGATGTACAATATTTTGTGAGGCCCTTTCATATAGCCATGAAATTTACCAATCTATTAACCTGATCATTAATAATTACCTCAGCTCAGAGGAAAGGACCTGAGCCATAGTTTTTGTTCAGCTGTAGGCATTGCTGCTCAAGCTTGTCCAGTAACTTGTCCACAGAGTCTTCTTTGTTAATATGTCACTTTCCCTTTGTTCTCCAGCTTTAGGTACCTTCTGACATCTAGATGAGGCTGTGGCGTCTCTGTTTTTCCACAGGTCACAGGTCAACTCCCACCATGTCCATGCACACTTCTGAGCTGGATTGTTCTGGAAGCAGTCTGTGGTGACTCATACAGATCATAGACTTGTTTTTTGAATCCACCACATCACCAGGCAGTATTTGTGGTCTAGTCCTGTGGCTCATGCTTAAGGACCGTCTGGGTGGAATGTACAGAATCTCACAGTCTTTCCCACCTAGTGTCGACATGGAGGATGCTGTTACACAGTTGCAAAGTCCAAAATCACTTTCTAGCTGCAGATCCAGTGCAGAGCTCGTTCCTTGTTCCTCATCACAAAGAAACATTTTGCTGCTCTTGCAGGAGTTGGAATGAAATGAAGGGGTGGAGGAAGAATCCTGGTGATGAAGAACCTCAGTGTGCATTGTTTTTTGCTGTTGAATGCTCTCCTCCTCATCCATGCTTTTAACTTGGAGTAGCGGCTCTGAGCTGGACAATTCCTGGAGGCAGATAATATTCAGGTGGGCTGCTGGTAAACTTCTGACCCACTGGTACTCCCTGGCAAAAGAGTTCACCTGTAAGAGGTCTGTAGACGGAACAGCTGCAGAAACAGAGCAGATCACATTCCTCATCTGAGCTAGAAGCATTTTAGTTTCCCTGTCCCGATTCTCATAGAGGACTGCATTGGCACAAATAAGTATAAATAGTCCCACTCCCATTATGACAGGACCCAATAATTTCATCCTCTCACTGTGAACCACACTTGTTGCAGAAAACAGTTCTTTGGATCCTGAACCCCAGCCTAAGGTACCAGAGGATCCTTCCTCTAGCATGTCCAGTGTTGAATGCTGGGCCCGGTATGGCCAGTAGCCTGCCACAGCAAGTGCAGTACCAACAATAACAACCACCACCCCAAGCACAAGAAAGGCACCAGGCATTGAGCGGATACGCAGCTTTCCTTGTATCATGCCTTCCTTCTTTTTCCTAGAGTGAAAGCTGAAACGAAGCAGGCGTTGACAAGAAGGTCTGGCAGATGTCTGGTGGTGGGTTTTCTGACTCATTGTCATTGTCTGGGCTGGTCCAGTGCACACCTGACACTAGTGGAAGTCTGAAAAAGTGAGGGACAAAAGGTAAGGGCAGAAGTCATGGTCAACTACATTCAGTAATTTATTTATAAGAAACCCAAATAACTTGTTAATGCTATTGGATTTTCCAGACCTAAGCCAATAGTTTGGTTTAAAATACTTTTAATTACAACATTGATTCTAATGCTTCCTAAAGCTCTTTTCTGTTTTAACCATAATGTCACACTGTTATAAAGACTTCTATTAATATCATCCACAGGGACTTGTCTTGTTATAAATAATTTAGGAAAACAGGTGCAGTGATTGCTGCTTGCTAATAAATGCTTACAGCCTTAAGAAGTCCCACAAGGACTTCAACATCTGAGATCAAACACTGAAAAACATGAAGGCTCTCGTGAAGCACCATCACGTGTAAACAAAATGTGTTCACATTTATAACCCTTTTTAACAACAATAAAAAGCTGTTCCAAGGACTATATCCTTGACTAAACAACAAAAATACAAGATAACACATTATAGTTGTGTTTAAAAAGATGTCTGAACATAAATTTAGAAACTCAACATGCAGGCAACGTTGATGGACGTGCCAATGTTAATATTTTTAATGCCTCTGCTTTGTGCACCACAGGCAAATCATATAGGAAAATACATGCATTCCAAATATATCCAAATGTATATTTATGTATATAATTGTAAAGTAACTGATGCTGTTTTACTGCAACAACGTTATCTGCAGTCCCTAAATAATTTGTAAATGAAAGCATTAATTTTAGGCATGACATATTTCCCTTACACACAGACAAATATACCACCCATCTGTGCTCACTGACAAGCCAGTAAAACCTCCCAAAGGAGCTCCAGATTGTAACCAGCACATGGTTTGTGATTTGGGGTCATCTAAGTCTACCTCTGCACATGACTATTGATTTTAATTTGCAGAAACAGGTGTTGAAGGGAAGCTGATCATTTTTGCAGATTGTATGCACTGTAACTGTAGACCAGGGCTAAAATAACTAAACTGCTAAGATTCTTCAAGTCTTCTCCACTGGAGGAGTAATGATGAGGAAAAACTAACAACTGTACTGCTAGGTGAGAAATTACTATATGTGGCCAATTCACTCTGGAACAACAAACGCTGCATTGGAAGTGGTTTCTCAATAACTCCTAAAAACTTGTGACTTGTGTTAAACTCATGGGAAATGCTTTGGATGTTTTGCTGGAATAGAACTTGTAAGCAAGAAGTCAGTTTTTAATCTACAATAATTTGGACAAATGTAAACAAGGCTGTAGCCAAAGGTTTTGCTATTATTAATAATATGCGATTTTAAAACTAACTGCCTGTATAAACTAACTTATAAATGTATGCATTTAAACCTTTACAGCAATGGTAAATGTCAGGAGACGTAAAAACAAGTATTGTGCTTTGCTTCTTGACGCATGTTTGGACTGATTCATCAAAAGCCAGATGAAAACTGATGAAATCCAGATCTCTGTTTCCATGACCAGGTTCAGCATTACTTTTAATGGCTGTTCACTTTGGTTTCCAAATTGATCAAATTAATTATATAAATCCGGGTAAAGTATAAACAGCAGCTTTTAAACGATCTTTAATCCGAATTGTGCTTGATCATTGCTCCAAATCATCATTTCATTATTTATACAGGCCTGACAAAAAGCCCATCTCATCAAACTACAGGACTCTTCCAGTGTTTGAGTGATCATGCATATAGCTTAGGCTGTCGTTCCTCATTCGGACACTTGGTGCATTTTCCACGCTTCTAGTCGCATAAAAACAATGTGTCGTTTTCATGTATCGTAATTGCTGAATGACACATTCATGAACATTCGGTTCAGCCTTTATTATAACCAAAAACATAAAAGCTTAAATTTAGTACAAATTCATTTGTGCAATTCACCCAACTTCTAAAATGAAAAAATGCACAGAACCATGTTAACATTACAGCAGAACTCATAACTCAACATTTGCCCAGTATCCACCCTGTCCGAATATTACCAAAGAAACCGGCTCTATTGAGACGTTTATTTATTCTGATATGCTTTCAATGGAATTACACGCATCTACATGTTGAATGATCTTTCCATTCCAAACTTGTGGTTAAACAGTTAAAAATGACGATATAAAATCCTACCGACCTTTAATAAGGTCAAGCCAGTAGCTTTAATGATATTCAGTTATTTTGGTGCTTTGACATTACTGGTTACCCTAAAAATGTATCACGCGTTTCAGAAGACAATAGCAGACTGGAATGTTTACTTGCCTCGGTTATAATGCATTGCGTCTACGTTGCATGGCTCTGCCGCGCTTTACACATATGTCCGAGATACTCTGCATCCACTGTGAAGTTTCGCGATTCCCAGTTAATCCGGACGCTTAAGAAGTGTTGCACGCCTTCCATGACACCTCTTCCTCTCCAAAAGGAGACAATGAGAGGTTGAAAGAATCCACTTTCTTAAGGCAGAAATCAGGAGAACCGTTCCATCATCAGCAGTCACTGCGCGTTCAACACTGAGCACGTTATTACAGTGTTGGAAAGAGCGCCTCCGTCGTCACTTTGAGTGGCCAGACTTTATTTTTCTTTCCGTGTCACCCGGCATCATTATACAAATATACATTCAATAGTCTGTAATTGTTCCCCTTGGGTTTTAGAAAGCAAATGACATAAATTTGCGTGGAAAGTATATTAGAAAGTTTTATAATACAGCACTGAGGTTAAACAATGAAAATGCCAACATATCTTGTTGGAAACACAAAGTATTGAAACCTACCACACGGGACATCCTCTTTTCTTATTTGATGTATGGCGACATCTCGTGGAAACACTTAACATAAAAAATAAAGAAATTATAATAAAGATATATTCACTACCCATCTTAAGTACCCAGACGAATGTCATTCAAACATTTTTATGTCTGTATATTGTAACGACCCGCGTCTGTTACGTGTGGGTTTCCAGATGGGCACGACGAACTGACGAGCGGCAACGCTGGTCGCGAGTATGTCGCCTATACGGGATCCCGGCGTGGCTCCTGGAATAAAGGACACGGACGCACTCGTACAACAAAACCCATTTATTCCCACCACACACATCTGACAATTAACGTGGACAGACAGTAATGTACGTGGACAGACAGTAACAGACAGTAACAGACAGTAATCGCCCAGACGATAATCAACAATAAACCACATAGAATTACACATATAACAATAAACACAGAATTAAACATATTCGACAGTAAAGACATAACAAAGGCATGACGGAAACAGTCGCGAAACATCTTTAATTACGCCACACTCGCGATTACCTGTCATGCCCCAGGTCGCTACAATATACAGGTCCTTCTCAGAAAATTAGCATATTGTGATAAAGTTCATTATTTTCTGTAATGTACTGATAAACATTAGACTTTCATATGTTTCAGATTCATTACACACAACTGAAGTAGTTCAAGCCTTTTCATTGTTTTAATATTGATGATTTTGGCATACAGCTCATGAAAACCTAAAATTCCTCTCAAAAAATTAGCATATCATGAAAAGGTTCTTTAAACCAGCTATTAACCTAATCATCTGAATCAACTAATTCACTCTAAACTCTAGCAGAAATTGATCACCCCAGAAGCAAATCTCAGGAACTTCCTGTGCTGAAGAAAGATGGGAATATGGAAATAGGCATCTTTTAAATCTATGGTGACAAACCAGTCCTCAGACCTGATTTGGTATTTAACCTGCTTCACCATGAGCATCTTGAACTTCAGTTGTTTAACTGACCGGTTCAAGAGCCTTAAGTCCTGAATTGGACATACCTTAATGGCCTCCTTCCTCAGGAGAGTATCTACTTCTTGTTCTGGGACCTGAGTCCGCATAGGTTCTACTAGTGTATATAGGACCCCACTGAAAGTAGGTGGGCGACACCTGAACTGGATTCTTTATCCGTGTTCTATAGTGCGCAGAACCCATTGAGATGCTCATGGCAGTAGCTTCCACACTACCAGAAAGTTTTTCAGCAACACCAGTCTCTCGAGAGTCCCTGGTATGCTTGCTATGAGAGGGTCAGCTCCCTTGAGTGGGAAACCAGCAGGAGATAGCTGCCCTAAGATCTCCAGGGACTTCCTCAGAGGCCGCAAATCTCCTGGCCATGCTACCTTAACAGCAGAGCCTCGAGAGGGCCCTGGAGAACAGCAGGCATTGTATAATGCAGTGGAATGCGCTGCACCCCAGGTGGGGCTGCTCTCAGTGACCTGGACAGCCAGGACCTCTTTTGCTGGCCTGAAATCCTCTTGGAGGCTATAACAGTCCTCAGATCCTGCTTTTTGAATTTTGAGCCAGAGCTGTCTAGCAGTCCCAAAGGAGTGAGAGTGACGAGGGAGGAACCACTGGAACGCTTCAGCTTGCTTTTGTGCCTCCTGGTACCTCTTGACGACCGTATTTACCAAATCACCAAAAAGCCCAGAAGGCACCAGCGGGACATCTAAAAGGAAGATCCTATCCTTTTCTTTTAAATTAGATAGTGTCATCCATAAATGTCTCTCTGCGGCCACCAGTGCTAACATAGACCTGCAAATAGCATGGGCGGTCTCTTTGGTGGCACACAGAGAAAGATCAGCAGTTCTCCTAATCTCAGACATAACCTTGTGTGTGACGGCTTCGCTCTTCTCCACCCCCTTCAGCAATTTGGCCTGATATGCTTGGAGCACGTTCATGGTATGGAAGGACGCACTGGCCTGACCTGCTGCCATGTACCATCTGCCCACCAATGTTGATGTAATTCGGAATAGTTTGGAGGGCAGAGCCGGAGCCTATAATGATAGCGTCGCATCAGATTCGTGACAGATTCTAAACCCTGGAAAAGGCTGGTAGACCTAACAGGGGAGGTTCTGTCTCTATTCCCTCCATGAGGCCTAACTGCGAACCCCACAAGTGTAACTGCTGCTCCGCCTCAGCGGAAGTTGGACCAGCACAGTGAGGAATGCTAACAAGGGCTCAGCTATTGCTGACTTGTTTAAATATGCTGCCTATATTTACATATGCACTCTGAACTAATTTTGAACTAACTAATTTTAATACCAGCAAATACCAGTAGAAAGTAGCAGTGAAAATTTTCAGTTTTCTGCACAGAATCTGTTTGCACCTGGTCAGGGCTCATGAGTCATAGAGTCATGTTATTAGATTAGATACCAGTGCCTTCAACAGCATTCAGCCAACATCACTGGGAAGTTCATCACTGGAAGCGTGATGAAAACCAATATGATCTCCTGAGTCACTGACTAGCTTACAGGTAGACTATAATTTGTCAGGTTGTTAAACTTCCTCACAGGCAGTCATCCATGCTCCTCAAGGAACTGTTCCATCTTCATTTCTACAAGTGGCATGACTTTGTATTGTACTGAAAATGTGAAGTTTAGAGGTTCACATAAAAAGTTCTCTGATGACTAGGCAGTTGTGGGCTGTATTCAAGGTGGGCAGGAGATAGAATACAGGGCACTAATTAACAGGTTTGTGGAGCATAAAAGATAAATAGCTGCAACTCAGGGTCACAAAATTTTTGTTACCCTGGAGTAATAGTAGACACTGGGGTAGTACCTGGGTACTGAGGACAGGTGTAAAACAATTTATAAGAAGGGCCAAAGGCAACAATATTTTTTTAATTCAAAATCCTTTAACATGTGCAGCAAGACTAATAATATGTGGTTACCAAAATCATTGCTGCTTGTTTGCTGCTTGTTTGTTTGCTTGCTCCCTTAAGCTGTTTTTGCTGCTGTTGTCAACTGATGTTAACAACAGTTACCACTTTATCCCACTCAATGGCAGTCATATAATACACTGATGAAGGTACAGCCACCCACTTAACTAACAATAAGACTGCAATGAATGGAAAGTTGGCGTAACCTGTGAACAATCAGACAAATTATAGCCTCTAAAACATTTAAAAGTTTTTTTTGTAAATGACATTACATCAGGGAGCACAACAGCCCACCACTTCCCCCATACTGGGTCTGGTGGTTATGAATGCCACGTCACCTGTTTCATTAATGTCCAACCAATGCCAATTTATAATATGTATGTGTAAAACATTTGCAGGCACAAAAAAACATGACGTTGTCTGATTCCTGAATTACAAGTCCTACAAAAAAATAGTGAAAATAAAGTAAAAAAAAAGTCAGAGCACAAAAAATAAAATAAATTGAGCAGCTTTCCATTATTTTACACTGTAAAATTCAATGTAAGTAGACCTAATAGAATACCATAAATTCTGCCCCAAGATAACAACAATTATAAATACATTTATGGTAATTTACTGTATAGCATTTTGTAATACATGCGTGCCCTCTTTGTCTGACCTGTTGTGTGATTGTGAGCCTGGATGTCTTAAAACAAGCAATCACTGCTCTCTAGTGGATACCATGTTGCTCTACAGTTTGCTAGAAAGCATTCAGTCACAGTACTGAACTCAATTTGTATTATAGTTTTTAAGGGTGAATAAGCAACTGATATCAGAAAGTTTGCTGATACCAAACAAAGTGAAGCAACAAAGTGAAGTGACCAAGCTATGGTCACCAATATGACCACTAATGAGGTTAGACGCAGGATGCATATGCAGCAATATTTTTATCAAAGCGTAAACAAACAGGCAAAGGTCAACACCAGCAACAGGAACACACAGGTAATCCGAGAGCATTAAACAAAGTCCAGGCAATGGTCAGGGCAGGCAGCTAAAAACAGGGATATCCAGACAAACAGGCAAGGGCAGTCAGGCAGCGAGAATCCAGAAACGAGGGGCAGTCCAATGATAATACACATAATGAGTCTGCAGAGCATTATAACAGCATTTATGCCAGAAGATTTCCTCTCTACTTCTCACTCATAAATGTATTCTAAATAGCAGAAGAGAGGTTGAACAAAACTTTCATTTCGACACATGCTCAACAAATGATGACATCAATCTGTTCAAACATATTACAAGAACATATCTCCCACATCCAAACTGTACTCAAGTGCATAATATCACTTATATAGTGAAACAGAGAAGTGCAAAGTTTCTCTGGATAAATACCACCTTTCCGTTGTATAACATTCTGTCAAGATGGAGTGACCATAGATGAAAGTAAGGTAAAAGTGGTACTCAAATGGCCTTAGCCAGAACTGTTAAAGATCTACAACATTTCTTAAGGTTCATTCATTTCTAATGGTGATTCATTCGCAATTTCAATACAGTAGCAGCACCCCTAACTGCCCTTACAAAACGTCATCCCTCCAAAATCAAAGAACGGAATGTCAAGCTTACCACAGCACCCATTCTCTGACATCCTGAACCAAATTACCCCTCTAATCGAAGTGGATGATTCTTATACCCTAAAATGTACCCCCTAGCAATAGATTTGCATTAGCGGATGACAAAATGGCATTAGAGGAACAGTGTCATTGGCTGAAGGGAGTGGCCCATCCAGTTACTGTCCTTACAGATCATAAAACTCTAGAATACAGGTCAGGTGGGCTCTCTCCTTCACACCACTCAGTTTCTTACTGACCCGGGTTAAAAAATACCAAAAAAGGCTGATGCTTTCCTTCTGAACCTAAAAAACATTATTCCAGAGATGCTACTATTAGCATCTATTCAATGGGACATAATGACTGAAATCACTGCCTGGAATGACCAAACACAGAAAATGACTCTCTCCCAGAGAATAACTCTCTGCTAACTTAACATTTGTTCCTGAAGCCATTAGAGACAAACAAAAGGTCTTGGGACACCCAGGTATAACAGCCACAATTCAACTCCCCCGAAAAAGATTCTGGTGGCCCAGCCTAACCTTAGACACCATAAAATTCATCCAAGCCTGGTCGGTTTAAGCTGTCCATCAAAACACCCTGTTATATTGCCTTGGCTTCTGCTAAGCACATAGATGATAGATAATATGCTGTGAGTGCAGATTGCATGGACATAGGACATGGTAACTGTAGGGTTACTTAAAGGCCGAAACTGGGGTATGCTAAGTCACTATCAACACCATTTACAGCACATGTCTTTATTTTGCCTGCTTTTCTCTCTGAGCCATCAACCTCTCAAATATGCTTGTAGCATTCAGCTACTGATGCAATGTCCTCAGAAAGTTTAATAGAAAACAGAAACTCGAACACTAGTACATCAGTTTCATTTCTAAGCATTCATATTTGACTGTGGACTAAAAGGTGATTTTTT
>JBAJNP010008855.1:0-18931 GCA_036877545.1 Yasuhikotakia modesta
TGTGTGTGTGTGTGTCTGTTTGTGTGTGTATCTGTGTTTCACTGCTGCTTTGACGTAACTGGTGTGTCCAGTGAGACTAACAGAGCTGTTAAATTAGCCCCTCCCTGCAGCTGCTCTTACATATAGCGCCTCTCCACACACACATTTGCTCACACTCATTCCATCTCTGTCCTGATTTATTCATAAAAGTGCTTGGATATATGTTAAAATGGGCAGAGAAAGGACCAGTGGGATCACTGAGTCTGGTCAGGATGCCTAACAAACAGATGCAGTAAAAATCACTGAATAACACTTCCTATCTGCATGAACACAGATGTGCCCACACACACATGCATCCAATCAAACACACACTGTCTTGCGATTCCTTTCTCTCCGTTTCCTTTTGTGTTTGTCCTGTGTTTATTTTTTGCTATGAAAAGGCTGTGTATCTGCCTCTCTCTCTATCTCACTCTCTCTCTATCTCACAAATTCATTGACATTCATTGAACAAAGCATCTTCCGGCACTGAGCTCTGCGCTCTGAGTCTGTTTGTATGAGTTTGTTTGTGCATTAGTTTACCATTAGTTTACTTAACCATATATTGAGGACGACAAAAGTCGGAAAATCTGACAAACCTGAGCAAAATCTGTGGGCAAAAACTGTGTGTTTTTGGACAATGTCTTATATGTCTCTGAAGTGTGTTTTGTCTTGTGTTTTTAGTTGTTCTTCACTTTTTCACTTAAATGCTTAAATAAAAAGGACATATATTCAAGAGACATTCTTTAAAAACAAGCTTAATATCTCACACTGTTTCTTTTTACCACTGAATTTGTCCTGTATCAAGTAGGTCTGTTGTTAGTTATTTTACCGGAAAACAAACAAACATTTACATAAACATTGTATGAGAACAATTATCTACAATGAAAATACAAGCACAGTCACTGCCAATTCAAGTGTCATGGTCATCTCCTCATCCTGATTAGAATTCAATAGACAAACCAGATCAAAGGGTCAAAAATTAAAACAGAGCAAAACGTACTTCCCACACATGAGCTCATATACATGAGCTTTCCTCCTACCAGTGTAAGCTAATTGAAACTCTGTAACATTGTTTTCTTATTGGTGGAAGCGAAGATCATATTGGTCCACTGGGAAGAATGTGATTTGGTTATATGTGACATGCCAAATGTTGTCCTGACTAATCAATATCAGGTAGCAGAATGTAGCTTTGGTATTTTAAGGTAGTGTTGGTCTGTAACATGAGTTACATTGTTAAATGTTCGTTAGTTCACTTAACATGATTGGTAGATAAAAAATATGATATGGTTTTCCTTTCTCTGGGGTGTCTCTTTCTTCTAATCCTCTTTATCCTGCCTGAAACTACCACACCTTTTAAAACGCATTTAAACTCACTCATAGACACATACAAAATATGTGATTGTATGTTAACAGATGGTGTCAAGCTTACAGAGTATCAAACTGTGTGTCTGTATATACAAACACACATACATGTCATGTGACATGCATAGATTATAAATGAATATAATTATAGAGATAAGATTAAAATAGGATATGATTTATGACAAAAAGAAATGACATGAATACTCACTGACTTCAAAGAAAATCAATAAAACATTTATCACAATTTGGTGGGCCCTAATATTTAATCACATGATAAGGCGCTTGATGAGTCATGCTGTAGTATGTAGATTGTGTTTAAGATAAATACATGCACTTCTAAATGAATTATCTATGCAATTCTTATCAATTTCTAATCATGATTTTAACACCAGTGATGGTTGCTGCAAATTATAGGGATGGTAGAGTTTGAAGATCTGGGCTAGTAATCCAACGATAAGCAGTTCATGAACTGTAGAATTATTGGGATTTCCTATATCACCACTTTGCCCTTGAGCAAAACACTTAACCCTGGGCGGTTCCAGAGGGACAGGTCCCTGCATTAAATGTGCTGTAAAACACTCTGGGTACCAGAATGTCTGCTAAATGAGGATATTAGGAACTAATTATAAAACATTTCCCTCTAGAAACTTTAATAACACAGTGCATGAACATCATTTGAATCTTCATTTAATTTATTAGCCTAATTCCTATAGCATTTGTAGAGAATATATGATCTTTGTCCATATAGAAGTTTATGATTTAGCTTAGAAACATTTTTAAAGAGATCATGAAATTCATTCATGTAATGCGAAGTGGCTGCTTATTTATCCACTATCTTCATCATTTTGATTGATATTTAGTGTATTGGCAGTAGGCACTCTGAACCACACCTAGCATGTTTTACCCCAACATTTTGCCCAGAACAGTGCCCGGTATGTTTAACTGTGCCCTTATTATTGCCAAATTTGTGTGTCCTAACCATGACAATTTACAATTTAGTCTACTTCTGAATCTACTTCTATTCTAGATATGCAAGTCTATTAAAGATTAACAAATTTCAGCTGAATCAGACTATGAAATAAGACTATGAAATAAATTCAGTCAATGTGTGGCTGTTATCACCTATTCTTGGGTTTAACTTGTGTGGCAATCCAGGAATATGAAAACAAGTACCTTGTATTGAACATTTATTTGGCCAAGCAGGTCTCTGCAGAACAAATGCGTGTTTGCAAGGTCACACAAGATAACCATGTTTGCCTTTGTGCTGGAAGAGATGAAGTCAAAGACAGAAACTATTACCAGAGCTGAGCATGAAAAACTAACACACACACACAAACAGTAGCACAGTGGCATAAGGCTTGCAGGCTATTCTTTGTTTATTAGCATATCTAGATGACAGTGCCATCTCAGTGGCAGCAGTAATTAAGGGCACAACAATGGAGAATGTAATGATGATTGGCATACCATTACATGCCACAGGGAAAGATGGAAGGAGACAGGGAAAGAGAGAGAGCGCAAAGGGAGAGAAATAAATATTGAACAATTGTATTGCACAGGGAAACTTGGTTTTCCTTGCTGTGCACACAACAATAAATGCTTTGAATCCTTTAATAAATAAAGAAGATTGCTTTTAAATCTCAGCAGGCCCATTACCTTTGTGTGATAGAGCTGCAATTAGTAACATTCATGCTTATGTCGCAGTCTCTGTAACATTCCTCATTGCTCAACATTTGTCAAAAAATCTGACACAACATTTTTAAAATTATTTTAAACTGATAAATTATTATTATGAGCCCTTTTAGCTTGCTTTCTGGGAGACTGCTTACTGCTGACAGAAAAATTTGGCTTGGCTTTTAATATTGTTTAAATAATGTTAATATTGCTACAACATCCTTGACCCCACCCCGCTTACTAATTTCCATAACTCTAACCCAGGAGCTAGAAACCCCAATGGGTGGGTCTTGTAGGGGGGTACAGTTACATATCTGCCAGGCTCTACACCCAACCAATCATTAGCCATTGATCAGCCAAGCCCCTCTCACAGCCAACCCCACTGTACCAATTCACCAGAGTATTAATCACCTGCACATACAGACCATTATCTCCAGATACAACCACAAACTGAACCAGCACTCACTGTCCATAGCAACTCATTTACTATAGCACACCTGTCATATTATAGTTCCAAAGGTACACTCTGTTTTTAGAGGAAGTCCGAATACATTGCTTTTTACATAAACCTCTGTTATGGATGAATAGAGATTACATGCACAGACAGGTATTTCTGATGCATGTTAATTTAAATATGTTGTATTTAGCAGTCAACTTTACAATCATAAACCAATTACAATCTTAATATCCCTACTTAACATTGTAAAAAAAACTAATGAATCTACAAAATCACTCTAATAAATAATGTCTATGTTGTCTATTTTGTCTTCATTAGAGCATATGCAACTCTATACGCTGCTATATCTGTTCAGATCTGTTACCTCTGCACCTTCATGCTGTTTGTATTTGATGTCCCTAATGTTTAAGGTTTGTGTCAGTAAATGCATGAAAATTTGTAGAATCTGTAGAACTTCATATTCTACATCTAACTGTGCTTTCTGGCACACATGCATATATACACACATTAGGCATGTTTGTGTTGGTCTATGAGACAAAACTTACCATAAACCCTCTCCTATTCTACGTCCTTTTGGAGCAGAGCCCCTCTCTGCCCTGCTCTGTGTTTATCGTACTCTCTCTGTCTCTCTTTCTTTTACACACACACACCATTTACCATTTATTTGTACAGTTAAACTTATGGGTAAAAGCAGTTTTGTTCAAACTGTGTCTGGCTAAAAGCATATTTAAACCTCTTAGTCAATCCTCAGCTAAACCTCTAATGAACCAGTGTCATTGACTTGCTTTAACTTATTGAGAGAATTATTCAAAATAATTAAGTGTCAAAGATTCTGTAACTTCAGCATCTGTGAAGAGTCCAAAAGCTTCTGAATCATTGATTCGTTTCATCTGACTGAACTGACACGGACACCATGGTTGAATAATCAAGCGTTGCGGAAGAGGATCGATTAAAAAAAGCCATCATTGAAATTTGTGTGTATAAAACTGACAGGAGGATTCAAACGTAAAAGGCATAAATGCTAGAGAGTGTCATTGTCTAGAATTAGTCCGGCACAGGCAACCAGTTGGTGATATTTACAGCTTGAAAAACACAGTAGTAGTCATTTGCAGAAATTATATTTATAACAGTTATAACAAATGGCACATGGTACATGTTTAAAAATATGGTTTTGCCAGGATACAAATCGTTTGTGTTAGTGTTTATGTTTCCGATACAGTTTGATGTGTTTAATTTAAAACTGTACATCAATTATATCCATCATTCAGGTCAGTTAAATCTACACTTAAAGATGCAGACAAAGATCTTTTCCTTTTTTAATATTTTTTTTTTACGATTTTCATTTGTTTAGAGTGCTGTGTATGTATTGAGTGCAGCTTTAATGAGAATTAGAACAATGCAATCAGATGTATTGCCTCACCAGCTATAATTATGAGAAATATTCACAGCAGTGTGAATGATAGCTCGGCTCTCTCTTTCTCTCTTTTGCCAGCGTTCAGCACTGACAGATGGTTGTGTCAGTCATAATGGGACAAATCCGATTGCTCCTGAATGAAAGGCGTTCCTCCAGCAGAAAGAGTGAGAGGGAAAGAGAGAGAGAGAGAGTCTGCATTGATGTGTTTACTCGGGGTGAAATTGGCATCCATTAGATACAGGATTGCATGTGTGTGTATGTGTGTGTGTCAGTGAAAATACCAGCTCTAAAATGAAGGCAGCATTAATTCATATTCTGTAACACATGCACAGACACTTCCTATCATCACTGTGTTTCCAACAGGCACACGCAGAGTGGACTGTACAGACAGCTTTGTAATGCTAGGGAAGGTGTGTCTCCAGAGTTCCATTGTTCCAGCTGGAAAGGAATCTATGTGGAAAACCTTATAGATTAAAAAGGATGTTTGTGTATTGTATGTAGATGTAAACAATGTAGATTTCTATATGATATGTACAAGGCAATATTCTTTATGGTTTCTCAAGATTTTGATTTAAATAATGATTTGAATAATAGTGTCAAGATCCTCATGACATGAAGCAAAAGAGGGAAACCAGAATTTAAAACATCCTCTGCATTTTTCATCCTATGAGGAATGTCTTTCTTAGGTCTTTCTTAATCTTTCTACAAAGATTAAAATTGCATGAAATACATGGGATTTCTAGTTTAACTGAGATTAATATCCAGTACCATACGCTAGCTTTTTAGTCATCTCTATTTCTTGCCACCTTTTCCATTTTTCTTGTGGTATACCAAAAAGCTTCTAAATGACAGTGAGTTTTGTGAAAGAACTAAACTAATACTGCTACCATTTCTCATTTATGTTGTAAAAATACAATTAAAGTAATACACAGTAATGAATACACATAGACTATTGTAACCTACCAAGGTTCTCAAATAAAAGGCAGACAGTATGTTGAACAATAGAGCCTTGAGATTCCAAAGACATTTGTAGGCAGTGATAGACCAGTCAGCTCATGGTAACACAATCTAGTCATTGCAAAAAGCTTAATATATGTTTAAGAAATGTAAATGAATGTTCAGATTTAGCCTGTAAGTAGGTAAAATATATTCTTTAGGATTTATGTTTTTTTATAAATGATTGAACATTAATGACTTTATATTGCAAGTTTTTCAAAAATTATAGAATATGAGATATTTAAAAAAAATGCAGTGATAACATGCCAATGTCTTTAATTGTTTCCTCAGCTGCCAGGATCCCTGAAGAGGAAATTAGCTGGGGCAGTGGAGAATTCAGCATCACTTAACAGGGTCTCTGACACGTCTATGACCCAGGGAGATGCCAAACAACTATGCCTAGAGGATGTTACCCTCTCCATGGGCTCAAGTTACCCTCAGCCCCCTTTTCCATCTGGAGTGGGTATCCCGGGAGGTGGTCTAGAAGGAAATCAACTTAAAACTGACAATGGTTCGGGTTCAACATATGCTGTACCCCCAAATGCTAGTCCTATATCAACTCCAGGGACTGGAGGGGGCTTGGCAAATAACTTCAACCCAAGTGGGAGTACATCCACTCCTTCAGTGGAGCAAGAACTGCAGGAGATTTTGGATGAACTTACAAAGAACCCTAATCCCTCTTTACCAGAGCTTGATATTGAGAAGATTTTAGGAAAGGAAAGTGATGATCAGACAAGTAATGCTGGAGGGTGTGTCCACCCAGAGGGTAACAGAAGTCCTGAAAGATCCCCACAAAGACAGTCACATTTGGAGGCCCATCTCACTCAATCTCCTGTTTTCTCCCAGGCCAGTTCCCCTCATGCGGGTCCAAGTCCTGCAGGGACACCATATACCCTACCACACCCTTCCAAACCAGTACGATCTCCACTCTCAGCATCAACCCTTTCATCCTCTTCACAAGGGCAGAAACAATCACCCATGCTTTCTGCAACCCTGTCATGCCGACCCATTTCCAGCTGGCACGAGGTGTCCCGAGCTCAACATCTTCAGCAGATGGGACCAAATAGTAAGCACCTTTCAACCAACACTGCAGGTTTGCAACCTGCGCAGTCAGGGTTGTCTGGACTGGGTCAACAGAACACTTCCTGGACTGGTCCTTCTACATCCTACAGACCAGGAGATAAGTTACCTAACTCATCTCCTCATCAGCAGCCCTTCAGTCCAGCAGGTAATATTCAGAGCCCCCAGAGCTCTTTAATTTCTAGCATGGCTCCTGTCCCATCCACTGGACCTTCACCCCCCTACAGGCCAGACAAACTAGCCAGCCCAGCAATTGCTCAGCCTCCGTTTAGTCCCCAGAATAGTCTGCTTTCTGGAACTGCTCCTTCAGGGGGTTCAGGCATTATCCAAAGTTCTCAGGCCAGTTATCTAGCTGGTGTGGCCCCAACATCAAGCAGCACTCGACCATCACCTCCTTACCAAACAGATAAACATCCAAGTCCTGCAGGGCAATGCCAGCCAGGGACACAAGCCTCCACACAAGGACATCTTTTCAACTCACAGAGTAATCAAGCACCTATAATGTCTAGTCAGCTGTTTAAGGCCATCACTTCCAACCAGTCAACCAGCAGCAGCCTCAAGCTCCTTATGCAGGCACAATCAGCGCAGGGCAAACCATCACAGCTGCAACTAAGCAAGACCACAACAGATGCTATGTGTCCAGAACCTTACTCCTTCAATAACACCAAGCCATTACGACATTTTGACCCTGATGCTTCTGTGGCCAAATTAGGTCCTCTAGCCGTGGGAGGATACCGCAATGTTAGCATGCAAACCACAGCACCTACATCATCCAGTGGACACACTCATGTTCTGCCTCAACGCATGCAAAGGGGGATGCAGGCAGGTGCCATTGTGCCTCACTGCAGAGATGTAAGTACTTCCACTTATTTGTAAAATTTCTGTACAGACTGAAATACTTTTACAAATGTCAGATCAACCAAAATGTTAAAACCAACATTTTAATGGTTAAAAATATGATATTAATTTTTAATATATAGACGTTTTATGGTCAGACTTGTAAAGTAGATGAACAGCCTCAAGGCATAAAATAGAGGAACTGCAGCCATGTGTTTTTCCATTTGTTGTGTAGCTGTAAATGCTTGCTGCATGCAGGGGGAGACTGGGCTTAATTCTGGGAGGTGAAGTGGAATGAGCACCCTGTGGTGTGTACCATGGGAAGAAAGGGAATAGTCGTTCCTACTCATTCTGGTGTGTATATGTTGGAGTGGGGGCAGTTAGGAAGCACCAAAGGTTAACTGAATGCACAACTGAACACAAAGCGCAAGAATGTAAGTCTTTGTATATGATAAGCACAACAAACTTAGTTAATAAGGATAACAATGTTGTTTCTGTGTTGTGCCAGAAAAGATTTATTTTGCTTGTGTTTGTGCAGAAATACAGAGAAGAAAAAGAAGTACTTGTAAGGGAATGTTTTCTCCGTAGTGTATATTTAAATAGTCACGCTAAAGAGAGAATGAATGTGTGTAAACGTGTGTGTCTAAAGAGTTTCACAATACCGCTGCACATTCTGTGTACTGCCTGGCGGGCTGTTTGAAGGCAGCGTCCCCCTCTTTTGGCCCAGTGGCCCTCTTTTATCACACCAGTGAAAGCTAATAAATTTGAAAAGAGAGGGAGATTGAGGAAGGAGGGGTGGTGGGCCGGCTAACTTTTGTGTCTTGGCATGCATGTTTGCTAACTAAAGACTGACTCTGAACAAACTTTCTACCCACAGAAATGTTCTGCCTCCTCTTCAGTTTATAATCTTTTTATTCAAAACAGTTTCAGCCCTCTGTGAAAACTTTGCATTTTAGATCAATATGATAAAAATTGTTTGTAACAATGTTTGTGTAAGTTTCTAGTTTAAGAAATATGGTCCATGATAAAATAGCAAAGCAGAAAACAAAATTATCAGAAAATTCTCAAAATTGTTATCAGGGCTCACTATTCACAAGAACTTATCAGGGCTCACTATTCACAAGAACAAGAACAGAAACAGACTTCCCAGCAATTGGGTTCCCAGCAATTGGGACTCAATTGGGTTTCCCTCCTCCTACGAAAATCATCTTTTTCTTTTGCTCACATCTTACACTTACAGGCTATAAAGGAAGTCTTTATGTGTGGAGTCATGGACAGGGAAAAACCTGAAGTTACTTTGTCTTTTTTATCTTTTAACCTCTCTGACACCTTTCAAAGATGGTAGAGAAAGTGAGAAAAATAAAAGTGAGAAAAATACACGTATTGTGAAAAGTTTAGAACTAATGATGATAACTAATGTATGTGTGTGTGTGTGTGTGTATGTATGTGTGTATGTGTATGTGTGTGTCAGACAGAGAGTTTTACTATAAGTTTTACTACAAAAGCAGCAAAGGAGTTGCTTTACCTGTAGCTTTGGTGTTTAAGTAAACACAGGGTCAAAAGCAGGACAATTCCAGTGCATAATATTTCCATGAGACATAAGACTTGAAAAGGGTTCAATTTGTACCGAATATCAATTGAACTGTGATGTGAACTGTGTTTTTGCAGAGCGCATTCACTCATTCAGTTGTCACTCCCCACAGCTAAATTTTATTGCTTAGAAAGATAATGGAAATTTTTATGTTTTTTAAGGATTTGTGAAATAAAAATAGAAACAAATAAGCGGTCAGAGCTATAACAGTGTGGAGCTTTCTCAGATCATTTGATAGTAAATTGTGGTATTCTGGAAAGTTCACACACAGTTTGACATTGTTAACATTGCTCTGTGAAACCCCAGAGAGGACACATCAAACATAATTGATTAGGTAAAGTTTAGATGTTTCATGAGATAAATTTGCGAATCAGTATTTTTTTCTTTTGCTTTGCTTTGAATTCTTGTTGCTGTTAAATAAAAGCAAATGAAAGCTCATTTGTGATACTAAGTCAGTGGGGTTGTTTTTAGGATGGTTGATAATTGATAGATAAATTATGGCAGAATATCAAGCTTCCCCTCTTTACAGAATGTATTCATGCACAAAGACAGTCTCTGCCATTACTGCAGTTACCATTCAGTGCTGCTAGTCTCTCTCTCTCTCTCTCTCTCACTCACATTCATGTCAAGGCTGAAATGGGTGGTGGATGGGGGTGGTTGGTGTGTTAGCTACAGACACAGGAGAAATATTTCATGCCAATACACACGTTCACAGCAGCCATCCCAGCAGGATATGGAGAGTGCAACACTTCTCATCTACTTTGGTACATTCACTGATTTTAACCATTTTTAAAAGCTGTAAGTGGGTCAGCTGTTCATAAATGTGTGCATAAATAGGGAGAGCAACAGACAAAGACATTGACAGAGAATGTCAGTGCTATCAAAAGATCACATTTCCCCACATAATCTAGGGATCTGTGGCATGTGAGAGTTCACATTTGTTTATGTGTTGTGCATGTACTGATAAGGCAAATATCTGCCCTTACTGAACAGTTTATATTGAGGACATAGTCCTGACTGGTCTTAATGTTATGTTTTAATTACAAAAGCTCTTTTAAATAAAGACAATTAACAACACTTAACAAGTCTTACTAATGGGTTTGCAAACAAAAGGTAAAACTTTACACTGCAAACATTCTCTGTGGAATAATGAGACATTTTCTGAAAGACCTGTAGTTGCTTTGTGATAAAAGAGATGATTAAAGGTTTAGTAATATCTGCCAACTAGGTTTGGGTTTAATCAGGGAAGCATTTTTAAAGAAATAAAGGTGCATGTGTGTGTGCGGTGGTCTTGGTATTCACTGTATTATGGGCTGTATTATTAGTATGATAATAACAGAAAATTATCACCTTGTGGGGATATTTTTGGGACTCCATGAGGAAACAAGCATATAAATCTTACAGAATGGTCTTTTTTGAAAATCTAAAATAGCACAAAGTTCCCTTTTAAATGGGAACCGGCACTGTCTCCCTTTAGATATACTATTGGGAATTTGTCCTGCATGCCGGTGTCTGAAGCACAAATCTTAAAATGACAGTGAACTTATCATTGGTCAGCGACTGCCTATGCTGCAATCCAAGAGATCTCAGGGAAGTGATCCATGATAAAGTGTCCTCAGGTCAGAGAGACAAAATAACATCTGTCTCCTTCCCTTCACCCTTATAGCTGTAGTTGTTAGGCTCTATCTGAGCCTCTTTGACCACTGGCCTTCTAGAGCTCACTTAAACAACAACATCAAGATTTCTAGATGTCTTATGTGCCTCTTTGATGGSTATTCTTACTTGGGGCTTAATTAAGCCTCCTTTCTTTGGGTTATGAAGTTGAAGCTTCCATCCTCTGAGCTTGACTAAGTAGCAGTGCCAGGTTGTTAGGCATCACGTGAGCCTTCGTGAGTCATCTTTGAGGCCTCTGTTTTTCAGAGCTAAATAGTTTTCCTCAATAGGTTTTTCAGATTGTCATGACATTTAGGCAAAATGTCATGTCTTTCTGAGCTTCCTTGGATCTGCCTTTTATGTGGGCCAGTTATTTGAACCTCCTTGAAAACTTTCCAATGTACCCAGACCTCTTCTCATTTTAGAGAGTTATGTGGAGGCCTTCATTCTAGGTGATCAGCTAAGTGGTGTTACTAAGTGACTCTCTATGCTTTCTCTTCTTTTGTACTTCTGTGCTTGAAACATCACAAGGTCTCCTCATACTTGAGAATTCCCTTGCTTAGGTCATTCCTCCTCAGAGCTCTACCCTGCAGCCAAGTTGAAACCAGTAAGCCACCTTCTGGGAGCCTCCTTGATAGCTTCTCTTAGCATAGGGATATAGTTGTTCTTCTCACCTTAAGAGTAGTTTTTTTGCAGGGGTTGTTAGGCCCCGTCTGAGCCTCTTTAAAGTCCAGAATTGTGTAGAGTGTTGTTAGGCCTCCTCTTACTGTAGTCATCCCACTGAGGCCTTACATTTTAGAGTTTTATTCTAATGCAACCAGTGGCGTTCACTCAGGGACTCCTTTGAGTTATTAGGTTTAGTGGTAGTGTGAGTGTAGAGGGAAAATGTATAGTTTTTACAGTATAAAAGCCATTACATTTATGGAATGTCTCCATTAAACATTAAATCTCAACTGTGTGTGTGTTCCTTGTTTTTGTCCACACAAGGATGGTAAAAAACATACCTAGACTACAGGGACCAGCCAGCAGTTTGCACAAGGGGAATTATTTGTAAACATACAAATTGAATGTTTTTTTAATGTAAAAAAGAAAAAATGTTTCTTTGAAGGTTAGGTTTAGGGGTAAAATGAGGGTTAGGTCCCCACAAATACAGAACTGTGTTGTCAGAACCTCTGTCAGCTTCTGCACCTTGTGCCCTGTGTGGCTAGCTATTTTCAATAGAAAAGTAGTTAAAGCCTGTCTAAAAATGTCACCAGATGACATCACATCATAATTTGCATATTCATGACATCACCATGTCATAGTTGTATTTTGTCTAGCGTGAGCAGCTGCTTCATTTACATTTAACAGATGCTTTTATCCAAAGCAACTTACAAGGTGAAGAAAATGCTGCTTCTCTTCTACACTCTGTGCTCTCATAATGTATTTTATACAGCTAAATGCTCAATAAAGCTGTTCTTATTCACATATTTTCTGTTTCTCTCATCAGACATTGGAACGAGTATGAAATATAGTGAGTGAATGTGACCCTTAGAACGACACCATTACCAGCAGTCACACTGCTATGCTAATATCCTTTTTGAATATGTGACAGAAACATCATAAACAAGTTAAAGGCAGCACTCTCTAGTGATTACAGATCTACTTGTAAAATGAGCATTTAGAGAAATTCCTTATTTGTTTTCCTTACATAGTGAACAGCCTCAACTCTCGACTCAAAGAGAGAGAGGACATTCACCCACAACGGTATTTTATCAAGAGAACAAAAGGGCTACAGTACTGCTGTAAATGACACAAACACACACATACCAAGCTGAATGTGGACAGATTCTTACATAAAACTCCTTCCCACACATACACAAACAATTAAAATATTCCTGGTATTCAGAATTGCCTTCCAGCTGTCACACGTTTACCTGTCATCTCATTGTTTATTTTCAAATTTGTGTGAATAAATATATTATGCTGCTTTTTTGGTAAGGACACCAACGATTAAATCTGTCTGTACCAAATGCTCTCTCTCTCTGTCTGTTTAAAAGCAGCTCATGTTTAATTCTTTCACTTGCTCATCTTTTACGGAGGGGGATGCCGGGGGGAGAGAGAGCAGGGAAATGTCAGTGAGGATACACTGGCAGTCTGACTCCAGACAGGAGAAAGAGGCAGACACAGAAAGAGGACAGTGTGTGAACACAGATAGAAGGAGAAACAGAGAGGAGGCGGAAAAAGTAAAACAGACAGAGGGAGACCATTTGGCAACTTTCCTGGGAGCTGCTCTACACACACACACACTTATTTCAGTGATAAGTATTTCAGTGATACATGTACACACACAAAAGTATTCTCAGTTTACATAAGTGCTCTAATTGTCTCATATCAGTAGACTAGATTTATTCAGTACTGAAGAAAAAGCTGTTTTTGAAAGAGTTCTCATTTGTACAGTATGTGTACAGTTTAAGTAAATAAAATAGCAATGTTTACAGCAGAGAAATAATGGGCAGCAAAATTCATTGTAACTGTAAATTTAGCAAACTAAAAAAAGTTTAGTCTATAATTCCCTAGTGGAGTTGTGAAACCGCTCATTTTTAATGTTTAGCATTACACAAATACAAACACTTCTGCATCTGGTTGGACATTGTGTTTGTGTTACAGCGGGTTATATAAATGTCAGATTGAGTCTAATGCAACATGAAGCAGTGTGTTGACAGTAATGGCTGGCAGTTTGATAGCTCTAGTGTCCCTGCTTGTCAGATACACTACATTAACATATTTATGCTTTAATGTGTTTATTATCATCTGCGTGTTTATGTCACTGTTACTTCAGATTTATGTAACTTTTAAAGTGACCATGCTAGCTCTAGTTCATGTTTGTGAAAGCGCAAATGTGTATTTGTGTCTTAAAGACATGAAGCAGCATTTAAAAACTAATTTAACTTTAATAACTTGAAGTCATTTATAAAGACTTGATTATTGATTGTTTTACAGCTAAAAGAAGTGAAGGTAATAGTGAAGGTTACTTAGATTAGGGAAGTATTTTGTTAGCCAAGTAATATGATCTTGACTCTGCAGCAATGAGCAAGGACCACCTCATGTAAAATACAAATACATTTTCTAGACCACTGATCACTGAAAAATCTCACTCTAACCCGAACAGAAAACTTTCAGCTTTTATACAATTAAAACAAATTTGTTTAAAATCCTATGTTTATAGGATTTTTAGAATTTAGAGCGTCCCCAAAAAGTTTTGCTCAGATTTGTCAGGTTTTGCTGACCTTTTGGTACAAATTTGTCCCTAAGTGACACCCCCCACACATACTTTATTTTGTCCCCCTACACTAGCCCTACCCCTAAAACCTGTCCAGCACAAAAACTGCTGTTTTTGATTTTCAAAGGAAAAAATTACTCTGTATGATTTATAAGCTTGTTTCTTCATGGGGACCTAAAATGTTTCCAACAAGGTCAAAATGGTATTACTATACTTGTAGGGATATTTGGTCCCCATAACATAGCAAGTATCTGGAGCACACACACATAAGTCATGTTCTTTTCTTCCACACACACACACAGATCTTGCTGTGGTGGATGCTGATTCAGTGTTTTCTCTGAATGCCTCATGCTTCTGTTTGGGTGTGTTCCTCTCTCCTCCATTCATTCTGTGTGATGTGCAGTCATTTGTTGTTGTCTTCCCGCCACCTTCCTTCAGATGCCCTGTGAAGAGACTGAGGAAGGAGAGAACACAAGGGAGAGAAAGTTGCATTGAGCATTTAAGCCTTTTATTGCTGCACAGTAGTGAACAATGTAGTGGTGTGGGAGGGAATTACAGAAACAGATTTTCAGTCTGATCTGTAGCTTAAAGAACATGTTGTCTAGAGAATCTGGGTAAATACATCAGTCACAGCTGTAAGAGAGCTGTGTATCACTGCTCTCATCACTGATGTACTGCTAAGCCTCTCTCTCTCTCTCTCTTTCTCCCCCTCCTATTCTTTCAGGCTTCCCCCTCCATGTGCTGTGTCCTGTGTATTAATTACTTTATATTAATAGTTATATAACTATTGTTTTGGCTTCTTTTTAATTAAATTGTTAAACCAGTTAACAAATTGGTCTTAACAAAAGCACTTTTAAACTCCTTATCCAGTAATAACAGAAACTGGAAAGATCATGAAAGTGTCTTAAATTGTAACTTAAAATTTATTTAAAATGTAACATTTTTAGCAGGCCACCCTCCTCTTAACTGTTGTAAAGCACAGTAGCAAACACTTTCTAATGCCATTTTAGAGATTTGTATGCCTAAAATAAATGACTTTTGATTTACTGCATCCATTCAAACAACCAGCTTGCATTTATACACAGCACCCTATATTTATACACATCTGCAAACACTCCCTGACAAGAAGAAAATGTTCTGATAGCACATAGTGTATTTTTCGGATTTGGCATCAATGTAAAGAGGGAGACAGGAGACAAACAAACAAGTCTGCGCAGCATTTCAGGTCCAGTCATAACACTGTGGTCTATTTTGGAAATTCACTCATCTAATGCCAAAATCCATGGGCACACCCAGTTGTTCACCACCATTGGCCAAGGATCACACTAGAGGGAGTGACTATGGTCCACAAAGTCACAGAGTTGATGAACTTGTAGACATTACACCCACATTATGTGTGACATTGTGTGTGTACTTTTTACTGTCCAGTGTGTGTGTGTGTGTGTGTGTGTGTGTGTGTGTGTGTGTGTGTGTGTGTGTGTGTGTGTGTGTGTGTGTCAGTCAGTGGTTAGACTGATGTTACAGCTTCATGCCTTTATGCTTGAAACGTCTAATTCCCTCAGTTTGACCTCAGTAAATGAAATGTCCTATATACATGAAACAAAGATGCATGCTGGCACATGTGTATTTTCTTAAATATTTGGCAACAAGCAGTGCACAAAATCGCTAATCCTCTGTGTGTATGGTTTATTAATCTGCATGTCAAAGACTGCAGACTAACAATTATACTAACATATTGCAGTGACATACTTTTCAGAATAATTTAGATGAGAGATTAAAAGTGGCCATTCAGCAAATGTTAGGGGAGTGATTCCAGTATATTCTGCCCTGTTTTATTCCCTCCCCGATAGGGGATCATCGCACACATGGCACTCCTTTCTACCTCCTCTGTAGCATGCTGGCTGAGAAACATATGGGCGAGAGTGTGGCATGCATAATTAAACAGATCACCATTAACACACTAACAGCAGTTTCCTGTTTGATGTCTGATTCTGTTGCATTTTCTCAGATGAACATAAAACTCAAACTCAATGCTTTATATAAAGCCTAGTATAGCTAATGACAGGAAAATAAGTAGAATAAAAAACAACATTTGTGTTTTATTCTGTTTCTCCTTGTAAATAACAATTAATAAAACTATACAAATGCCACACGGCCCCTTAGCGTGTGATTCTTGTTTGCATGACATCTGTCAGTTTAATGGCAGCAGCTCTTCTCCTCCTCCCATGAGGCTTTATCTTCCACTGAGCACACAATCAATTTACCAAATGAAAGTGGGTGTGCAGTGTGTAAAAGAACAGTCCATGCTTACTGAGCATGAGAGTGAGATGGCAAGAGAAAGAATATTGTTTGTGTCACCCGCTTGCCAGCATTAACCTAATTCATTCATCCAGGATTACGATGCTCTATTAAAGCATCTTACTGAGGGGAAAAAGGGATTGAAGAAACAAGACAGAATAAGAGGTAGCAGGAAATAGAGGATCTGAAGTGAGATCCTTTTGTGCTTTATTTAGTTAATTACATTTACATTTATGCATTTAAGTTGATTGTTTTGGGTGCTGCCTAGAAATTCAACACATGACTTTGGTGCTGGGTTACTGTAGTAAGTTAAGCTACAAGAAACATTACCATTGTTGCTTTTGAGCAGAGACATTATTGCAGACTTTCTCATGCACATTTAAATGAGAAAAATGACAATGCTAAATATTTTAGCTGCATTCCATGTAGTTGTTTTTCATAGAGGTATCACAGCACTCAATATGGTCGAGGTCAGAAAGTGAACATGTAGATGTTATGGACCTCCTGGGGCCACATAAACACTTAGTGGTGAGGATTAGGATGTTTCACTGGGAATTTGTAGCTTTCCTGATCTGACAGAAGCTCTGGTGATATGCCAGAAAAACAGAAATGGCTGGATTTGTAGAAAGAATGGCCACAAAGAAAAATGTGTGTGTGTGTGTGTGTGTGTGTGTGTGTGCAGGAGCAAAGGGAGTTCAACTGTGAGATACAGCACAGACAGAGAAGGAGAGTGTTCAAGGACGTGTGTGTGTATGTGTGTGCATGCGTGTTCATGTACGATATTGGTGGATATAAATTGCTAACCTTGCATGAAGATTGGTCGACCCCAAGGTCTCTCTTCCCTAGGGGTGACAGAGTACCTTAAACGGGCTGGACATGTTAGAGAAAACAAACACCTTATGTAGCTCACTGGAATACTTAATTCTGATTGGTCATTCACAGCAGTGGATTCTGCTGTCAAGTAGGGTTGTGACCAGTAAACGATATAATTTGCCCGTGCACTTGTTTTTGCTACATATGTCTTTTATGTCGGTCTGTAATCTTCTTGTCAAATAATAATTTTAACCTGGAATGTCTTATTGGTTTATTTATTAATTTAGTACGGATATCATAAACTTAAACCAAATAGACTTATAAATCAGAAATAAACATCACATCAGGGTCCTAATTCTGCTTTATTAGATGTGCAGCATATACTCAGTATATCAGCTGTGGTTTAGTTATTTCTAATTGTTAGCATATATTCCATCATTTATTGTGTGTATTTTACATTAGATTGTTGATCGAGAGCTGAAACTATATTAAAAACAAGCAACACAGGATGTGTTGTTTTAACCTGACATGACAGCTTTGTGGAGTATCTAAGAGGATAATAACCTATGATTAGGTTTACTAAGATTGTGTAAGTTGTTTATTAACAGTTTCATAATGCTTTTAGCAGGCTGGTTTAGACAAGGGTGAATGGTCTGAGCAGCTGATCTATTTTGACAGGAGTAATCCTCCCATGGTCTCCCAAGTGTGTGTATGTGTGTGTGTGTGTGTGTGTGTGTGTGTGTGTGTGTGTGTGTGTGTGTGTTATGAGGACAGAGTGAAAGAGTTAAATAACAAGAGGGTCATAATAACCATAATAGCTGCATGATAAACCTCTTGAAAAAGTGTTGAAAAAGTGTGCTTGTGGTGTATAGGAAGGAAGTTCTGTGAACTGTTAACTATTTGTGCAGAGATACAGACATCTCTGAGAACACTGAGGTATAGCAGACAATGTTTTAAAAACTCTTTGTGCTTGGTGTTTAGCTCACAAATAACTAATTTGAACCTCTGAAGTGCTTTTATTAGAAAGATTTTTCTAAATTAAAGCATGGTTATTTAGGATAATTAGACCTTATTAGCAACACACAAGCACAAATTTGTGTCAGCCCTTCATAAATTCATCATTTATATCATTAATAAAACCATTTACATAAATTGTTCCTTTCAGTTGAATGACAATTTCTGTAAGTTTGTGTTCACACAGAAAATGTGTGGGGTTTTTATTTGACAGCTTAAAATGACACTTACAGCACAATAATCTGAAGACAAAATTGTACTGGTCAAAAATGCCCATGTAACATGTTTACTCATGGATAATATATTAAAAACAACTGCAGATGAATGCAAGAATGCATCTAGGATGATCAATCCCTGTGAAATGTTTCTCTGCATGTGTCATGAATAAGCTCTGTCTGTCTGTGTCTCTCTGTCTGTCTGTGTGTCAAATGAGAGAGAGAAAGAGTGTGTGTGTGTGTGTGTGTG
>JBAJNP010008856.1:0-19333 GCA_036877545.1 Yasuhikotakia modesta
AACTCCTTGTAGAACTCAACTGGAAGACCATCTATTCCAGGAGTTTTTCCAGTCTCCATGCCCTTCAGAGCACTTAGAATCTCTTCTATGGAAAGAGGCCTCTACAGCTCTGCCCTTGAGTCCTCCAAGACCTTCGGCAGACCTTCATAGAATATATCTGATGATACCACATCTTTTTTATATTCACTCTTGTACAATTTGTCAAAATTGCACAGCTCGTTTTCTAATGTCAGACGTCTTTGTTAATTCTTGTCTGTTTTCTGACCGCAAGGAGTGAATATAACGACTCTGGCCATTTTTCTTTTCCAAATTAAAGAGAAACTTAGATGGGGCATCCATCTGCGTTAAATTCTGGAAACGCGATCGGACCAGAGCCCCCTGTGCTTTAATACCAAGAAGGTCTGCCAGGAGAGATGTCTTCTTTTTAATTATTTCAATTTGTCTTTCCTCCCCACTGGTCTCCATCAACCCTTGTGCCTCTATAATTTCAGATTCTAATTTTTCCATTGATCTAGTGATGTCCCTAGAGACACTGAAAGTATACTGTTGACACAGCATTTTCAATTCAACCATGCCACAGTCCCACCACTGACGTAAACTTTTAAAACACTTCTTTCTCAATTTAAAATTATTCCAAAAAAAGGCAAAGACATCTCTTCAAATCACTGAACAGGGAGGTGTTAAAATGCCAGTATGCACTCCTTGGCTTCACATTACTTCACATTACTACACAATGTTACATGTAACAAGAAAGTGATCGGAAAAACCAGTTGGTGTTATAAAACAGCCTTTCACAACATTACAATGATGTTGAAAACAATAGAACCTATCCAGCCTTGCAAAAGAAATACAATTTTCTCTATTGTGAGCCCAAGTGTATTGTCTTGCATTATTATTTAAAACTTTCCACACATCACAAAAATTGTGTGTTTCAATTAACTCTTTTAGAGCAAGACTAGAGGAAGCATGAGGCTCCATATGGTTCCTATCTAGTCTGTAATTCTCTGTACAATTAAAATCCCCACCCCAAAAAAGAACATCGTCAGAACTACAATTCTGTAATAATTCTGTTAAATTTCTGAGGAAAAAAACTCTTTCACTACCATTTGTAGGAGCATATACATTAAAAAAAAGCAGCCTTAAAATTTTCAAAATGAGCTCTTATATATAAAATCCTGCCAGGTATTGTATGTTTCACCTCACATGAACTAGGTATAGCATTTTTAGCAAATAAAATGGCCATTCCTCCTCTATTAGAGCTCATGTGAGCAAACATTACTTCACCCTCCCACTCCTTTTCCAGTCTATTTAATTAAAACAATCACTATGGGTTTCTTGAATAAACATAACATCAATGTTTTTTTGGTGGATGAGGTCAAACAACAGTGCTCTTTTATGTATATCTCTACCACCATTTAGGTTAAGAGAGCCCACCCTCAACACACTCATTAAAGTAAATGTTATAAGAGAACAGAAACTCAGAAACATAAGGGGGAAAAGTAAATTACATAGTCTCAAAACCATCTTCGTTTTGTAATTCCAGCTTTAGTTTGGAAACTATTTTTTCAGTCTATATATTTCTTGTATTGTGAACTGTTTGGTTTCTCAGAGGTAGAAGAGGTAGAACTACAAAATGCTAGACAATCACTGATTGATTGAGTCACTGATCACGCTTTTAAATGCATTAAACCGCATGTCAGTGTTTCTTTAAGAAATAAAGAAAAACAACAATATATAACCTTTATAAAGGTTCATATATACTTCAGATAAGTTAAATTCAAATGTGTTATTATCTGCTGTTTCTGTACACTTGCAGTTTTATGCTGCTCATGTCTGCTTACACTGTGCGTAGTTAATATAGCGGAAGTGATCTCGTTGTTGTAGGTGCGCACATTGACAAGTTTAATAATGGCGTTTCGGCAAAAAGACGCTCTTTTAAAGTATGGCGGAGAATATATGTGCAGCAACAGCGGAGAAACACGCGCGACTCAGTCCTCTAATGCACGAGAGGAAAGTTATAACACGCAAACTTTGTAAAGCGGCGCTTCTGTGACGCGACAGTGACGCGCGCACCGCGGAAGCATGTGCGCGTGACTGATGACGGAGAAACATCAGAGCGGTAAGTTTCATTCAGAATTGTTATTATCTGCTGTTTCTGTATGTTTGCAGTTTGATGCTGCTCATGTGTGCTTACAGTGTGTGTAGTGTGTGCGCGCGTCACTGTCGCGTCACAGAAGCGCGGCTTTACAAAGTTTGCGTGTTATAACTTTTTTCTCGTGCATTAGAGGACTGAGTCGCGCGTGTTTCTCCGCTGTTGCTGCACATATATTCTCCGCCATACTTTAAAAGAGCGCCTTTTTCCCAAAACGCCATTATCAAACTTGTGCGCAACTGCGCATGTAAACTAATCGATAATGAGATTCGTTGACAACGAATTTCATTATCGATTATCATCGATTGTTTCAGCCCTAAATCACTACGTCGACTTCTCCCTGTTTTACTGTCCACTACTTCACTATCAGAGTCATCAATTGTGCTGCTTTCTGTATCTTCAGTCTTTCCAGGTTCTGTTGATATTGATCTGCTCATTTTAGCCATTTCTGAATTCCTTCTTACTCTTTTCCGTTTAGTATAGGGAACTTTGAAAAGCGTTTCTTCATTAGTAGCGTCTGTCACCATCTCTCCTCCTCTACAATTGATTCAGCCACATCAGTAAGATCAGCAGTCACTTTATCATTGTCATTTTCCTTACTTTCCATTTTTATTTCACCAATATCAGTGGACACTGTATCAAGTTCATTTTCCTTACTATCCTCACTAATCTGTTTTTCGGCAATACTGTTGTCATCTCCGACATCGGAGCCCTCAGTAACCGCTGCACTATTATTGTTGTTATCATGCATTATCGTGCATTATCGTGCATTATCGTGCACGGTTTCTCCGCTGGGACCAGCCTCTGGATCATTGATTCTCTCAGGACATGCTCGCCTAACATGTTACTTTTGACGACAACCAAAACACCTCATGGTATCCGACGATGCGAAAATAATATAATCAAATCCGTCAACTCTGAATTTAAATGACAAGTTAAGTTCATCCAAATCATTGTTTAAGATCATATACAGTTGTCGTCTGAAACACACTACGTTTTAGTAAGGGCGATTTACAACCTAGTGGGATTCTTTTCATCTGGGACACTATTTTACCATGTCTACCCAATTCATGAATCAAGAGCTCATCTCTGATAAATGGAGGCACATTAGACAGCGTTATCCTTTTAGCTGGCTGAACCAGCGGCATTACTGAGGTAAACGTGTCCTGAATTATTACTCCACTCTGAACTACATTCTTAACTTTCTCGATCGAGTCCAGGAAGGTGACAACAGCGTTGTTCATTCGTGAAGCGGACACTATACTGTTGAAACCAACAGCCCTGCCCACAGCCAGACTGCAGTTCTCCACAGAGCAGTTCACAGCAGGCGCGAGTTTTATTCCATGCCTGCGTGACAGCTGCTCAAACTTTGTTTGGTTAACACCCGCCATTATCAACCAGCAAAAATACTGGTTGACGGCATTCCACAACCTCAACCTTAAACTTCCTTAATATTTTAAACAATCCTTAAACAAACAGCAGAAACTAAATAGAAAAAAAGAAATAGAAAACTCACTCGTACCGTAGCACTCTCACCCACACACGCTTCCGCCCACTCACTCAGCGCATGCGCACAGAGAGAGAGAGAGAGAGAGAGAGACAGAGAGTTCCTAGCAGGGAGAGAAGACTTGTCATTTTACAGGAGATGACAAGTGTGTAGTCTGTCAGCAACACTGTCAAATGTGTGAGGTGTCAGGATTATTATATCATGTCTGTCCACTCTGAGGCTCCCCTGTCCTGGGTGTCATTGTGTATACAAGGTGACAAACACCCCTCCAACAATCCCTTCTGAAAGAGCACAGGCAAAATGCTAAATTCCTAACACCTTACAAAGATTAAAGTTTTAAAGAACTTTATTAATCCCAGGGGAAAATTGTTTTATTTTGTTTTCTTTTTCATCTTTCAGCCTTTGGCAGCTGTCTTTGTGTCAGCTGTGACCAAATAACTTAAGCATGGTCTTTTGTAAACATACATTTACTCACAGCAGCTGTCCAGGGCTTAATAAAGAAAGGTTTGAGTAAGACACTTCCAGACCTTTAATCTATATGGCTTTACAAGTTGTTTGTTCCATAAGAACAACTGATCCACAGTCTATTGTCACTGTCCACAGTCACCTGATGCAGAGAAAAATAGCAATTTTTTTATGTGACAAGCATTGATTCAAAGGTTCTGAGAGGTTAGGTGGGCAGGTTTTATATATTGATCCCAAACAATTGTCTTGTGTAAATGGGCTGTTTTAATTAATAATACAGACATGTGAGAGGTGAGATGATGCTTTACCAACTATTCACATTATCATCCGTGTAGTAATAGTATGGTAAATATGTTTGAGTCTAATCAATCAACTCATCACGAAAACATGGCTTAAAATCAATAAGGTGTATTAGTGATCTATTTCTGCAGCTCTCGCTGGACACACAAATTGTCATCTGTAAGAGAGACAACATTAGGTCTCAGCTGGAGAAATATAAATATAAAGAACAGCAAAATGCACCTGTGTGTCCTAAATAAATTCACCAAACATAATTTTTTTTTAATGTAACACTGTGTCCTTAATATTAAATTATTCCTAGTGAAGATTCTGAACAAGCAAACGGTATTTTTTATTTTCTTTACTAAATATTACAACCTTCTTTGGGGACGACAAAACCTTTTAACAACAAAAGATGTTCAAAAAATTAACAGGCTTAATCTTAATCTCTCAAAAGTCATCTCAACCAAATTCAAGTGATAATAAAATTAAATCAAAATCAATCAGTTACATTTATTAATTTGCCAGACACTTTCATCCAAAGTGACTTCAAGGTCCACATTTGTATCAGTACTTATGTTCTCTGGGACCAAACCCACAACCTTTGCACTGAACTAGAGACAACAATATTTATACAGTAAGTTTCTTTTTTGTAATCAGAATTAATCATAATTTACAGTAAATTGTGTGTTATGCTATTATTGTGTATATATATATTAAAGTGCTTGACAAGCAGTGTAATTTTAATTGTAGTAGTGTTTATGAGAGCAACATGGAACAGTATGGGGAATGCAATACCAGCTGTGCCATTTCAAATCACATGGGCGACCACATGATCCATGTTGAAGAACAATAGGTATAACAAAACAAAACTGTGCTCATTTACTGCTAGTGACAATAACACCTTCCTCGGGCCACTGCCCAAATGCAATGCCCTGAAAGTATCTACATTAGGCGTTTAACATGAGACTTCAGGTCCAGTCTCCCATGCTAACAACAAATGCCACTAAGAAAGTTAAGAATTTAAACTTTATTGTGCCAGAGGAGACTTGTCCTCCTGGTTAAGCCTGGTTTCTCCCAAGGTTTTTTCTCCATTAATACATCTTTGGAGTTTTGGTTTCTTTCCTTTTCACTGTCGCCCTGTTAGCTTGTTTACTATGAGACTGCTGACATTTAACTTTGTCTAAACTTAATTTTGCTTCTAAAATAATGTTTTAATTACAGTCCTAAAGACTCTGTCTCCCATTAATTTTTATTGTGCAATGTTCATGTATTTTATGGTATTATTGCAAATCCCTTAAAACCCTTGTCATCTTTCTTTGGACCATCTTCATGTAAACTGGAAAGGCATATCCTGCTTAATATGATACGTCTCAATGTTAGTTGACTAAATATGGCATATTCCAAGAACATGTTTTAGATAACTGAGTGAGGTACAAGCTTTTACACATAATAATGAGTATGTGTAATGCACCCTATTTACCTTTTCAACTCTTTACTCAATAAAACAATTACAGTTATTTTAAAACTTTTTAAACTAAGCTAAAACTTAGTTTTTACCCTTTTAAACGAACAATTAAAAATGCAACATATTCTGTTTTCAGTGTACATCTGCAATTTTTTTTTAATTTTCACTATATGTAAAACAGCTTTAAAGCAATGCAATGTTGTAAAAAAACGTATAAGTGAAATTTATTGTCCAGTAGATGGCGAAACTTTGTGTGTAATGATGAACCATATAAAGTTTCATAATGATATACAGCTGTGTTTGTTAAATACTGCATTTTACTAAAAAATGCCCAAAATGGCCAGCCATTAACATTAGATATTGTATGACTTTGCATACCTCAAGTGCATACCTAATGAGACCATAAACAGAACAAAAACAAGCAAAAATAAACTTTTTCATATTCTTGGGCCAGTACATGGCACTATGACAAAACTGTGCATGCACCATCAGGTTAGCGAAGGCCCTGCAAAACTTACACCTGACTGGAGGTAATGTACCTCCATCTCCCGCCTCACCGCTTCCTCCTTCTGTTTCTGTTGGCGCTACAGGTCCTGGTCCGCACCTGCCATTCCTGAACAAGTATGATGGCGCACCTGGCAAATGTAGAGGTTTCCTTATGCAGTGCCAATTGTTTGTGGAACAGCAGCCGTTACTGTACCCCACTGAACAGTCGAATAACCTTTGTATGCTCATTACTCACTGGTAAGGCCCTGGATTGGGCAACAGCCACTTGGAATACTAATTGCTTTGTTTTCATTACCTTGGCTGCCTTCCTAGATCATTTCCGGGAGGTGTTCCAGCACTCCTGCAATGGCAGAGATGCAGGTGAACAGCTGCTCTAACTAGGTGAGGGAAAAGATCTGCTGTGGAGTATGCTCTCACATTTTCCACCCTGGCAGCTCAAGCTGACTAGAGCAAGGAACCGTTATAGTTGGCCTACTGCAAAGGACTCAATACTCGCCTTCAAACTGAGCTGGCATGTTTGCCTTGACAATCTCCTGAGAACCAGAGCTCCTCAGATACTTTGTTCCAACCCGGTGCCTCAACTCACCTGTGATACAGCCAAATGTGTGAGGTACAAATGTGTGAGATACAGACTCCCACTGAGAGAGAGTGCCGCCTGAGAATGCAGATCGTAGAATGCACTGTCCTAAGCTCATGTCCAAGTTCAAACCCCTGGTGAGTTCCAAGCCATGCACTTCCTCAAGTGTACTAGTGCCTTTTGAACTTAAAAGTACTGAGTTCTGTATCGAAAGTCAAGCTTTGATAGACTTTTGATAGACAATTTTATTGATGAATATTTTGCTAAAGAGCACCACTTACCTTTGGTTGTTGTTCCTCTTCCTCTGGCAGTAAAGGCAGCTGACGATCGACCCCCGGGCATAGGCAAAGTACGACCACAAAGTTCGCACTCTACATGGAGAACATAGAACACCTTGTAATAAACAGTCCTAATCACCCAGTCATCTTAGGTTATCCCTGGCTTGAAGTTCCCAACCCTACCATCTCCTGGGCCCAGAAACAGATCACTCACTGGTCTCCATATTGCATCTCTCATTGTCTTTCTCACAAGCCCATACGCACAAACTTGATTTCCTCTAAACAGGAGGACGGGGTTGATCTCCTTCCTGAGGAATATGCAGACCCGGAGGCTTCAGGTTTGGGTGTTAACCTTGGGCTGACGGTGCGCATCTGCCCCGTTCGAAACGAAAACAGAACTATTTCTAATAGATTTGAGCCACAGTGTAAAGTCAAGAATTAATGAGCATGACAGCATGATTGGGCCAAAAGTTTATCATTATTGCATGCTGTGCATTTGCCTGAGCTATACAGTTACTGTCATAATGAGTAACACTCAACGAGAACATAAACGTATAACAATATATATAACATACATATATTTATACTATATTTATTTTAACATATACCATGGCCGTTTGTGACTCCGTTTGTGAGAAAGGGACAGGTAGACCCAGAGTGACCATTGACTAGCAGTGTGTAATGAGACTAATCCACATTTGGGTGAACAAAACAGAATAAAGAGAGTAAGAAAGTACATCACTGCAATAACAAATTTTATTAGTTAAGCAAATCAGGCAGACATCATTTTGAATCATACCAAGAGCAAATGTATAAAAATGTACTAAATGCCATTCTCCTTTCTCCCTATGTCTTGCAGGCAATGCAGATTTTCATCTTCATCTTAACATATTCAGTGTCCTCTTCAAATTCAAGATGAAGGCTTTGCCATTGCCAACGCTAGCCGTACACACATCAAAATGAATATGTTCTCATTTTAACTATTAATGCAAACTATGCTTTCTGTGACATTTCATTTTGGTGGGGAGGGGGTGAGTGAGAGGAAACTGACGTAAGATTCCTGAGGTTTCCACCCTGAGCCGTTTTCAGGCTCTCATTTTTAAAACATAAATTTATATACTTCAGAGTGGTTCAAAATGTCTGGAACTTTTCCTATGTTCTTTTAGGTGGGTATACTGCCATTTTCCGTCAAGACTAAAAAAAATGTTTATTTTGACTCTAGGTCCCCTTTAAGACGCTTTACAACCGCTCCCATGCTGCACCACCCCGACCCAGAGAAGGAATTCGTCATGGAAATGGATGCCTCCGTCACAGGCATCGGGGCATACCATGTGCATTTTATTTACACAAACTAAGCTCTGCTAAACAGAATTATGATGTAGGCAACCGGGAATTACTCACCATGAAAGCAGCTTTCAAGGAGTGGTGGCACTGGCTGGAGGGTTCCAGGTATCCATTCACAGTCTTAACCGATCATCGCAACCTAGAGAACCTGAAGTCAGCCAAGAGACTGAACCACCGTCAGGCCCAGTGGACTTTGTTCTTTACCCGGTTTCAATTTACAGTTACCTACCTGCCAGGATTCCAGAACACTAAGGCGGATGCTCTCTTATGCACACATGAAGCAGAACGAGCTGAGCCTACATCAGATAACATTATTCCCTCTAATCTTGTGGTTTCTCCCATTCAGTGGGACCTCATGACTGAGATCGAGACAGCCATGTAGAATGAGCCAGCTCCACCTGAATGAACCCCCAGGTCATACCTACGTACCTACGCTGCAAAAAACTAAACCCCAGGTACATGGGTCCATTCATAATCATTAGACAAATCAATCCAGTGTCTTACCATTTAAGACTGCCCAGTTCTTCCCGTATGTCTCCTACCTTCTATGTGTCACTGTTCAAGCCCGCTGGTGGTCCGCATGGAGTGGAGGTCCTAGAGGGGACTGAGGACCAGAGACCTCCCCCCCCATCGTGGATGGCGAGGAGGCGTATAGGGTCAGTTCCATCCTGGACTCCAGGTGCCGAGGTGGGAAGCTCCAATATTTGGTCCACTGGGAAGGCTACGGTCCCGAAGAAAGATCCTGGGTTCCTTCTACTGACATCTTGGTCCCATCTCTCATGGAGGACTTTCACAGGAACCACCCAGATCAGCCAGCACCCCGGCCTCGAGGAAGACCCCAGCCATGAACTGGCCCTCGCGTCAGGAGCCGCTTGCAAGGGGGGGCTCTGTCATGAATTCAGACCCTGTGGCTCCCTCTACTGACCGCCAGCAGGATCCCTCACCTGAGTACTAACGAACTTCATTTCCCATCAGCCCTGTACCTGGTCACACCCATCCCAGCTGGCGTCCATTTTTTAATTAGCGCCACACTATTTAAACTCTCTATAAACAGTGACTCAGGGAAAAGTCTAGTTTTGCCCTGGCAGCTATTCTGAGCATTTTCACACTGTTATTTGGATTTCCTGTTATTATCTGAACTGCTTACCGTTTCTGATTGTTCTCTGCCTGCCCTTGTGACTCTGCCTGTTCTCTGGTTTTTGGATTGTATCCTGCCTGCCCTAACCACTGCCTGGTATCCTGTTAACACTCTTGTCTTGCCCTTGTTATACCTGTTTGCTGTTTTTGACCTCTGCCTGTCTGACTATGTTTGCAATAAAGTCTGCACATGGATCTTAACCTGTCTGAGATTTCGTTACATGTATATTATCAATACTATCTATATGAATAATTGTGTGTAGGATTTTAATCTGACTGTATATTCATAGCGTTATTTTTTCCCACTAAAATAAAATGCTGTCATGCAACTCCTTTGTCCTACAGTAACAAATTTGTTCCAGTCAATGCTATTTCTCTAGCATTTTCCAATCTGTAATATCACTTGCAAACAAAAATGGTATTTTGGAATTTTGAAAAACTACTTTTAAGAACTCCTCCTACAGCATCAGATTTACATCAATAGACACCCCTGACAAAAAGTGCAATTATTTGCCCATAGCCCTAACCGTTCTCATAACACATCTACTGTTTTTTATGGTAAGCATGTAAAAAATACATTTCAGGTTGTATCCTTGACATGTTTTGATGTATTGACACAAAGCTTAGTGTTGTCATCACAGACATGACCTAAGGGTACATGCATAGTTTCATGATTGCTGCTTGCAGCTATATTTGTCTTTGGAATTGTAACAAGACCAGCAGATTCATAGCAGAGTAAACAGGTATGTGATTTTTAAATTGTCATTATATCAAATTATCACATTGTGAATACTAACAAGTTTCTAGGCATAATCATACGTGTGAGGCATAATCAGAGTGTCAACAATTTATGTGACAAAACAACCGTTAAATTAAACAGTTAAATTAATCTCCAATATACTGTACTCTTGTATTTTTGTGTACAGTAAATGAGTTATAATTATTTGACCTATACTCAATGTCTGCAGAAGTTTCCATTTGAGGGAACTCAATACTGTGTCTGGGTCAATGCTATGGGGAATGGCTTCAGGTTTCTTAATCTCATGTCTAATTGCTTGTAATTGGCCCACAGCAGTGCTTGATGCACATCAGGTGCAGCTGCAAGTATTTTAGGGCAACTGTAGTGGTGTCATCACCTTTTTGTCTTTGGGAGATGTTGTCTGTTGCCTGAGCTGTTGCCAGCTGCATGTAATGGATCTGATTTTGGCACTGTTGAGGCTTCTGGGTTCAAGCCCCATCTTAGAACATTCTAGTACAGGTCTGTAGTGTCCAGGTATGGCAATGTGCACCTTAGCACAACATGGACAGATGTTACAAATTCAGTTATCAGTTTTCCTTAGTGCATCTGTAAAGGGATTAAATATATTTATAAGACATTTGGCTTTGACATCAAAATCTTACCTTATGGGGTATTTCTACAGTTCCTGTATTATTTAATGGCTGTGTGTTGTTTTAAAGATGCTATCAATGGCAATGCTGAAAGGGGTAACTGATATATTGACATACATGTACTGCACATTTTAATTAATAATCAACATAGTGTTGTTTTATATATTTTAGCGATTAGAGTCCATAATTGATTTTTAGTGCACCTACACTTAACATACATGTCCTGAGGCTTTGCTTTGTCATACAACATTGGATTGCAAGAACCTATAATGACTTCAGCAGATAGTATTTTGATGTACTCAAAAGTTACTGGTTTTAAAAACTTTCTACAATTATTAAAGTTGTCTTTCCAGATTTCTTGAGGCATGCCAAGTCAAATGTTACATTGTCAGCCATTTAAAGTTTTATATTGAAAATTGACAATTCAACAGTTCAAAGTTTTTCTTGTTTATGCTCATAATTTTTGTCTCATAACTCCCAGAAACAAAATTTGTTTTCTTAGATTCCTTTGCTAACGCTGATTTAAATACACCCTGTGACATCCAAAATTTACAAAATGCTTATAACATGTCATTGAAATAACATTGTCAGGCAATTTCTTTCTTTAGATTCTTTGTCTCTGTCCTAGCCTAACACTACTTCCTGTCAAAGCATGAAAGGAAAAGTTTGGAAAAACATTTGGAAACCCAATTCTTCTATACCGTGAAGGCAAGCACGGCAAAATGTCTATGACACTTTATCATCACAATACCTTTGTGTATTGACATGAACTACATGAAGGTACAACAATTTTGATGAGACAATGCCAAAAAGCATTTTTGACTGTAACTGGGTAATGTTTTTTTTTATATAAAAGTATCAAACCTTCCACATGTGTTTGACACATTGTGACTACCTCGTCATAATTATTATTATTATTATTATTATTATAAGGCATTGGTGATAATTGCCTCATCTGTGAAGGATGCATGTAATGTAACCTCAGATTTCAACCAGAATAAGACATCTTAATCATCTGCCCTCATTATACATGAACCCTTCTGGCAGTTTGCTAGGATTTAAAACAATGTTGCTATTCATTTCTTTCGTTTACATGTTCTATAGACCCTCCTCTGACTCAGGACAATGGTCGTACCTTTTCGGGAGGAGCAGCTCTTAAGTGTAATTGATGATGGCAGTGTGGTACCTGGCAGCAGAGATCACGCTGTTGATATTCATTCATGTGTTCTGTTGTCCTGCAGGGAGAGGGCCTGAGTGTGTGCTATGAAAGTGTGTCGGAAACGATCTGTCACATCTGGGCCTGTCACTTTCAATCAGATACACACAGGCAAATACACAAATGCCAGGGAGGATGCAAAGGAATTATTCAGTTCATTTAAAGCCACAGCATGCATGGGAATGACACGCATGCAGCGTATTCTTGCGCACATACAAGGTGTGACACTTTCACAAAAACATAAATGGGAGACATACAGTTACAGATATAATGATGTAAATTCATGTGATCAACAATACATGTATATGGAGAAGAATGGTGGAAAAAGCATTCTTTAAATGTAAAGTTTTTGTAATTATGATACAATAATAAATATATTCTATTACACATCCAAAACTGTAGTCCATCATGCAAAGAGACATTCTGCCATCTGTTTGAAAACATTAATAATTGTTTACTTTGTTTCTGTTTAATCTATGCTGTTTTAATTTCTGTTTAAATGTGCCAGTGTGTTTGGCAGACTTTTAAACAGACTTTTAGGTTTCATTTTTTTTTTTATAAAAAATACTGACGCTTCCAAAGATAGAGTTTAAATGTGCTTACAAATAGACTAATGTCTACGTCATTTCAGATGTATGTAATATGCTTACTAGCTCATTTATGCAGTACAATGTTCAATAGCATGTTAACTAAAAAATCTAATCGGCCAATCATGTGGCACGAATTAAATGTAGTTAGGCTTGTAGTCAAAAAGCCCCTCAAACAATTGTTGTAAATTACTGTCAAAATTACCAGAATGACTTAACGGTACATTCACAAAAATGCTGTTCACATAAGCATTGTTTAAATCCCACAGCCTACTTTATTATTGTTGTTGACCATGTCATTTTCTTTTGCAAAGCTTGGATCATCTAAGACTATTTTTGTAACATTACATTACATGCCTAAATTGGCCTGACGTTCATCAGATGTTGATTGAGTGTAACATTTTTGGTATGTAAAGAAATATATAGTGTATATTATATTTACCACAACTATGCAGTGGTTGATAACAGCAACCTGATATAATGTATTCAAAATAGTGCAAGTTTTTGCTTAGATTTCAAATTGTGCCAAAAGATTAATTCAAAGACAATAAAGGAAGATGTGGTGGATGAACAGGCCGGAGACCATGCTGATCATTGAAAATAATTATTTGCTGTGTCACTGGCAACCCCTTCTCTCCATTTGTCTATGTCCAGAAACGAGCCCTGTGTGTGTGTTGAAGATACTGGCACAGATTCCTATTAATGAAGAGAGGAATCCTGCATCAAGATTTATGGATTAATCCCTTCTGGGTCTGAAAATACCAGAGATCTATACTTAAAGGCACAAGGTCGCAAGTTTTGTAATTTAAATGAAAGGGTTTAAAAGGTGACAAATGAACAAAGTGCGGTTTCATTACGGACTGATTCTTATGTACATCTTTTAAGATTTATTGCAGTATAATCCTTTGCTTAAAGAAAGGAGTGAGTGCTGAAATGATTAATCTCTTTTAATGTTGGTGTCTGAAACAGCTTGCTTTCTATTTGTTATTGCCAAGGAAGCAAAAGTCCTTGTTGGTGGTTCAGGATGTTGCTACACACTGGGAATGAAATGGCCTAAAGAACCTCTGGTCCTTTCTTTCCTCCTGCATAAAATAACCAGAGGCTAAGTAACTGGTAGGCCTCGGTTAATGCTACTGTGTGCTCAAAGCCATTTTCAGAAAAAGAGGCAGAAAAATGGGACAACAGGATATGAAAACACAACAAATATAAAGGCCAAATTTTGAAATAAATTACAAGATGGGGCTGCCATGATGTATTATTGTGTGGAATACCTATGTCCTCTGCTGGATAAGCACTTCAATGATCCTGTGCATAAATATAGTTGTAGGGGTCTAGTAGGCTTGCAGTGGATGTGTTTGGGCCCCAGGCAAATGGCGAAGAATAATTAATAATAATGTAAAGGAATATGCAAGTCTGCCTTCCATTAAATGTTTCTTTCTGCTTATAATTAATAGCAAACAACATTACAGTCAGTCATAGTTTGTAAGAGTTGTATTGAGAGTATCATTAATGTTGTGTACATAGTAATATTGCGTGATGGAAGATTAATGACTTCAGAAACTCCTTGAAATTGACCGAATACAAGACCCCCACTCTTTCGTGCTCCACTCCCTCTGTGTAATTTGCACCTCCTGGAGGTGAGCAACTTAGTGGAGTGTGGGGCGGTACATGGTGCTGACTTGACAGAGATGTTAGTGACGATGAATATCACATGGGTCAGTTACAATAGGTGATGCTTGGCCAAGCTAACTGCTCTCATCATTGTATCCCAGTTTGCTTTATACTCCTCAGATAAAAGGCAACAGAACAAAAACATCACCACTTAGAATTCTTATTAATATGTTAATATATATTTAAAAATGTATAATTACAATGTTAGCGCGTTTTGTGCACTTCTGTCTCATTCTAAAATAAGCCAAAGAGCTTGCTCAAATAAATGCACTACCTCTTCACTATATATCTTGTTCTTTGCTGCATACTGAAAAAAAACAATATTATGTTGGCCTGCGAAAAGTCCCGAGAGAAATAAATTTTAGCGTTCCACAGTCAGATTGAAGAAAAGGGTCAACCTCTGAAATGTCACTGCAATCATACTTCACACAATTATCATAGCTTTAGAAAAGAAAAAAAAGCCTACAAACCCTTAATGTGTACACATTTATGCATTCAAGGTAATCTTTACAGAATTGTCTTTAAAGCCTATGTAAACATTAAGATTTTGCACATTTTAAATGTTGCATATTAATTTAATAATGGGGAAAAATGCAAAGGTAAAGACAAATAAAATTATTTAGGCATAAAAACATGTCTGGAAAGAAATATGAGGAAGTGGCTGCTTACTGATTTCTTCTCTGTCAGGTCCTGTGAATACACATATTCTGATGTTCCAAATACAGGCTGACGGCTTGCCTGGAGAAATGAAGTTGGTAGTTTGGGGCTGTGGTAAAAAGCCTGAACAAACAAGACATGCTATATACGCCCAGGCTAACAGTAAACATATGCTTTGTTTTTTGTGGTGACAACACAAAGCATTTACTGCCCAGAGAGATTGCTGGGATTCAAGGACCAGTTGGAGCGAACAGCCTGCTGGCTATTTTTTGCCTTTTTGGCAGACGTTTCTAATTTGTTTGCAGTGTTAATTTGGTTATAGTACTGTAGTGAACAATTAGACTGGATGGATACATTGTGAATAATGTTTCACAAAATAGGATATTCCTTCCATATTAATGTATTTATTTATCTGTTTTTATCCTAAAAACAGTAAGTGCATCTGTGTTCCTGCAGCTTATTGGTGGAGCAATGCTTTAGCAATGGGTGGGTTTGACCTCTAAGGAGCAGACATACGGTAACATATACTGTATACCTTGCATTTTAGAACTTTATAATTACATTAATTCAAATCCCGTAATGTAATTACAAACTATGTGTACCAAATTATGGATGGTTAATAGGGTGTGCTTAATACAGACAGACTAGTTAGTTTGAAACAGAATTAAAGTTTTTGTTGAAGTTAGTGGTTTTGTCATATATCAATTTAATTTCAATTCAGTTTTATTTATGGTTTGACTAAGAGGCTATTTGTGCCAATGGGATAGATTGATTCTTGATAAATCTATTGTATACATGTACAGAGATAAAGATGTTTAATTTAAAAAAAGTAATTTGATGAATTTTAAAATCACATAACTTGTGTAACTTGTTTGAATACTCACATACAATACCTCTGTAGGTATTGTGTTATGCTCGTGCTCTCAGGGTGCTGGCATACACATATGGGGTGTAGGGTTGTTACCCATGACATAAGTATGACAGAACAAACAATGCAAAATGCCATCTCCAACTCAACAAAAGCAACATTTTCTTGTCTTTATGTCCCAGAGCTTTTTTTTATATATGATATAACTGATATGCAGATCATATTGTCATGTTGTTTTGTCTAATAAGCTGTCAAACTGTATAAAATGTAAAAATTAAGTATAAAAATCTCTCTGTGGTCTGTCAGTGGTGACAATGGCCTTTTTAACTATCACTGATGCAATGTTTCTGTTTGTTACCAAAGATGCATTTATTATTACAGTATTTATTTTTTCACATCATGTCACTGAACATTGTAAACAAATGCACTATTACTAGAGCATGAAAGTACTTTGGACCCAAGTCCATAGTGGCATTAGTTGCTGATAGTTAAAGAAACATGCAAGAATATCTACCTAATAATAATCTTTTTGAAGGGATATATTTTGTAAATGGCAGCCATGAAAGATAATTGAGGTCAAGCTAGGAGAAAGATGGCAGATCAGGGTCAGTGGGCCAGCAACATCTCATCTTAGAAGTGTCTTACCTATTCCGCAGCTCTGATAGATATCCCATTTCAGAATGCAAACTCTTCCTGAATGACAGATGTGTTTGTTTGGGGAACAGAGTGGATGGGGTGCAGTGTAGAGGGTGCAAGTGCATATAGGAAGTTTTGTCTCATTTCAGTGATGAAGCACACCTGAAGACTGCTTTAAATACCAGAGGTGAGGGTGGAAAATGCCACATCCAATTAAAACTCCTAATAAAAAATGGCACTGATCACACCAAGGCTTTCAAAAAGAGAGAGAGAATGAGACTTACAAACTTGAGACAGAATTACAAATCACTTATAGAAAACACCATTCTACAGATGTTTGGCCTGTACCACCAAATATGCATCTGGCTCCTATCAATTGCTACCTCATAAATATATGCCTTTAAATCTCCTCCCTACTCATTTCCCAGATATAAAACATATAAATCATATAGATCAAATTAAATCAGATTGCACACATAAGATCCTAAGTGCAATGAGCTTCTCTTCCAAAGGCATTTTCCAGTATGTCTTTAAGTCTAATTGTGGTATGAAAACTTTCTATAGGACAATGGAAAATAAGAAGCAAAACATTTGTAGCAGTTATGGTATGTTTGCTGGTCATCTGAGGTCACGGTTATAAAGGCAAATTGAGTGTGAATCACATGAATTTCCTAAATATTTCTAAATAAATACAATAATAAAAATGTTTGCGTGTAATCTACGAAAAGAACTCGCAGATCTAAATAAATTTTCCATAACTGTGATTTTAAACAGAGTAAGGCATGTACACAGTAAACCCTAATAAAATGACCTAATCTCTATTCATATTATATTTTGTTGTGCATGTAAACATGGTCACTGTTAATCAGTCCTAAATCATCTGACATGTTCTGTATTCATGGAACAAGCTGACATCAGAACAATTTGAGCCATAAGAAAGGCCTGTCCATGCTGTTACCCTGTTACAGCAACAGAATTTGCCAGACATGGTGATTACCTGGTCATATTTGCCTAATTTGGTTGGTGCTCATCTTCTGTACTCTACTATCTGCTGAGTGTGCAGTACCACTGTCTGCAGTCACACTAATTGGACCCCTCTCCGATTCACCTCGGTGACCCCCTTATGTTCAAACAGATAGGAAAATAAAACAGCCCTAAAATAATGAGATTCCTCAGATCATTTCAGATGTAACAGAAATTGATGACATTTTGGTTTGAACCCAGCTTATTTCTTAATAATGTGAGGACAAAAGAAGTTCTAAATGCATCCGTTATAACTTTGATATAATTTAATTGTATTAATACCATCTTAATAATGATGGGGCCACTTGGGGCCAAGTGTTTTGAGGTATTTTCAATAACTTTGAGAAAAAAGAAAAGAGACTATGCAAATAAATAAATAAATAAATATAAAACCCCACCACTGATTCAACACGAACATGCCAGGGCCTCTTCTGAATGAAAAATGATATGTGAGTGAAAATAAAGCAATATGACCAGAAGGACCAGGAATTTAGTGGATGAGTGTCAATGAAGACGTAAAAAATGAATCATTTACCTGTTCCTAATCTAATTTTATGATAGCTTTCTGTAGATATCGGACCCCACAGTGAATAAGCAAAGTGTTTGTGCTGCCGGTCCCTGGTGAGAAATCGTTGTGCTCTGGCAGGGCTGTGGAGAGTGAGGAAAACCAGCCTCAGATCAATGTCAGCCTTGTGCTTCGTCTAACCAACCACAAAATGTTTAGAATATATTGCATACCATTTTCATATGCATCTCTTCTCACACGGTAATGTGCTTTGAAGGAAGACTGGAGATAGTTGGGGAATATGAGAGTGTATTCATATCTCCATGAAAAACTGGATGCGTTAATATTTATGAGTGCACATGTGACTGTTTAAAACACCAAATGTTAAAATATTGTATAATAACCAAAATGTTAAAAAACGTTTATTTGAAGGTTTAAGTTTCCAGGTTTATTTTGCATTACGTTTTCACAATATAGACCTCCAGAGTATTTGAAAAGCCCAATTGAATGGGACTGCGAAGGTATTGTAATACCTGGAGAGAGCTATCCATATCATGCTAATTCATCTCTATGGCAGCTGCTTGGTTGAGTTTTTTTAACAGAAAACACTGAACTGCTCGTGGGACTAATATTCCACAGGAATATTAAGAACATTTGTGCTCAATATCAGAACAAATTATTTGAGTACTGTTCATTTTTATTTCTGTTTTATACTTAATTTTGAAATTAGACTTTATCTGAGAAAATAATTTTCTAAACAATCTCAAATATATATTTATGTTGAATATTGATGATAAACTTTCATACATTAAACAATGAATATTTGTTTTGTTTTAATTGTTTACATAATTACATAAAAGTACTTTTTGTTATTAAAAAAGAGTATTTTATGATCATATGTGGTTTTTAGATTGTCATGTTGTTGTTGTTGTTTTGCCTTTTTATGGACCTATAAGAATGGGACATTTATGTTGAATATTGATGATAAACTTTCATACATTAAACAATGAATATTTGTTTTGTTTTAATTGTTTACATAATTACATAAAAGTACTTTTTGTTATTAA
>JBAJNP010008857.1:0-19330 GCA_036877545.1 Yasuhikotakia modesta
AGCAAATGAGCAATTATTACAAGCAAATGAGCTGTGAATGAGGGCAGCTACAGAGCGAAAGATTTCATTGGTCAACGTGTCTGACTGGAACCACAAGGAGAAAATATGTGAGTGTATCAGCCAATGAGCATCAACTCATCACATGACAAATTAAAATCAGAGGTGACATCTGAACAGATGAACAAAAAAACAGCCGGAGAACAAGAAGGGACACAGTGAGCAAATAAATTAGATTAGTGTCCTTCGCCTGTGTGTTTATTGAGCTGTATTTCCCTTTTTTAGACGTCGTATTAACAGTATTGCTTGGTTTAAGAATGGTATTTAAAATGTTAAGTTCTGTAACAAAAAAAATCCACAAACAACTAAACAACAACATTTTTGGAACGTACCACCGTTATTTCAAGAAAAAACTCTGCGAACTTTTGGAGAATATACTCTGTTAGCTGGGAATCTGAATGTAATGTTTTCACCTGCTACATGTTGAAGTGGCTTCATTGATTGTTTGGTAAAGTGCTGGTTTCTCAGTATTGCACCTCAACACACACTTCAGTGTCAATAAGACACATTCCCAAAGCACTGAGGGAATCACCTCACCTCACTCAGGGTGTGAATCGCAAGAGCCGTGTTAACTGAGTTGTAAAACACTCACAGCTAAACCTAAAAAACGCTCCCCAAGGATTCAACACCCAGACATAAATAAACACTGAACATATTTCTCAAGGAAGGTTTATTTTTCAAAATCAATTTGAGGTGTAACCGCAAACAAAAGTGTTGATCACAAAACAATCTCTGGAATACCTCCACCGCATTACACATGTTGGCCACAATGCATGTTAAAGTGACACTACATGCTAAATGGGGTAAGCTGTAGCATATTACAGCCTTTAAGCTACATTTCTAGAAGGGTCGGTGGGTTTTGTGACATCATGTGGTGCTTAATTTTAAATGCTGAGGAATTTCCATCCCATCTCAGTTTCTCTGAAATGTCTACAGCATGCATCTCACGCTTTGAGATTTATGTCTCTCTCTCTCTGTGAAGTGGGTCTCACTCAAGGTCAAGTGTCATAAAATGAGTGAATTGCTTCCCTCGATTGTTGTTCCAATCAGATGCTCTCAGAAGAAACACGCCAGGACTTGCCATCAGGCTACGCAGCTCAATGCCACATGGCAACACAAGGCCTCATTCTCGTGACATATGGTACGAACATCTTTTGCCGTGACATCGGCAGTATTGACAACCGACGCGGCCGCAAGGCGTATGCGCTTGACGTCCATGAACTGTGCTGTTTGCATCAGGCACTGCGTGTAAGAGGCACCCTTAAGAGGCAGAGAGTGTGTGTGCGTTCAGTGAACAGACTGAGTGTTGAGTGTGAGGTCACGGCTCTGGCGCTGATTAAACTGAAGCTCTTGTTACAGACTGCAGCATAAGCAATAAAGCTGTACTGTAAACAATAGCAACTGATGCAGGTCCAGAACAAACACTAAAAGAAGCTAATCAACGCAACACTTTGCGACTCATTTCAATGCATCATCTCAGGGAGAAGATCTCATCTTCTGGCTTGTCTCCTGTCTTCACATCTGCTATCGTTTTACCGTCACCATCTCATATTCACAGCTAACAGGAACATTCTCAAAACATTCTCCAAACGTTCTCTCAAAATTAGATCAAAATAAAATCATGCAGTAACATTGGTAGAACATTTTTAATGTTATATAGTCACATCCACAAGGTTATCCTTAAGCTGTTAGTGTAACGCTCCAAAAATGTTACAGAATTAAAAAAGGCTTAATAATGTTCAACATCCAAAATCACGTTTTTGCTATTTAATGGAAATGTTAGGTTAACATTCTTACAGCCTAGATCTTTTCACTCGCTGCATTTCTTTGTTCTGTCTCATCTTGTCTCCAGTCATCTCACCTGCTACCTTTTCTTGTACTCTTGGACTGCATGTTCTTATATTATATTTTTTCCTTTTTTAATACCGTTTCATTGTGTCATCTACACAAAAGACAATAGCAAGACTGCTGAGAACAGCACTGTGGTTCTGGTCCAGTACCATGGTGATGAAGATTTCTCGAGTTCTCCTTAACCCACATCAGATTGAAGTCTACAACACACAAAGACACATGACAGACACACGCACAGACACACAACACTTTGGTGAAAGAAACTGCATTTAAAGTCACCCTTATGCAAGCCTGTCACACACCTGCTGGGAACTGTCACCTTTCAAACAGCTTTCTAAGGATCTATATTTAGCTTTCCTTCTGAAAATAAGACACAAAAACAACCAAACCAAAACAATCTTCTCTTGGGCTGCTGGGTATACCGCATCAGGAGTCAGGCCATATTCTTACACAGTTGTATTAACACAGTTTATATGTGGACCAATCACAGCTCCATTTCAGATGAAGCTTAGCCAATCGTGTCGCTCCATGCCCCGCCCACCCCTACAGAGCCATGATCTGTCTATTCAGCATTTATATGCACACTGTAACACGCCACAGCACAAACTATTACATCAGAACTATTCATTTTTTACACAAATATTTATCTGAATATTTCTTGTGCTCATGAAGTAATAAGAGCACCAGCTGCAGTGCTAACAGCTCATGATACAGCCAGATCTCACATCTGCTTTTAATGACTTTACACACGGGAAGCCTGGTCCTGCTGAGAATACACAATACAGCTCTCTCTCTCTCTCTCTCTCTCACACACACACACACACACACACACAGTCTCTCTTTCTCACACAGACACACACATGCACACACTGACTGAGGTTCAAAAACGATCTATTAGTGCAGACTCCATCCACTACCCATCTGCTGCCTGACAGACAGACAGACAGACAGACGCACGCTTCTGAATGTTCACATATATTTGCACACGAGCTGTAAAAGATTTTTTAGAAGGGCTCACAAAATACACCCAGCAGATATCACATCTGCCTATGGAAAAGCTGTGGGCTCTGTAAACAACACAATTCAGAGAATCCAATCACAAATACAAAAATATAAATGCAAAAAAGCTGCTCAAGATGGCTGCAAAATGAACTTGTACTGACTACACTAGAGTACTCACATGGTAATGGGAGGTGGAGTCTGGGTTGGGCGTGTTCATGGATTCCTGACGAAGTACCTCCATCTGAAGGGTGGAAAGAAGAGCATAGTGGGCGGGGCTTCCGCTTTTCTCGCTCTTCTTCTTGGTACGCTTCCCTGTGTCTCTTTTCATGCTCCTCGCTGCCAGATCAGCTGCTTTTTCTTCACTTACGTACCGCAGCATCGAGTTTTCTGAGAGGAAGAGAGAAAGATCTAATCAGACACGTATTACTAATTCATCATTAACAGAGGGGAGGACTCTGTGTAGTAAACTGCCACTAAATGCTTTACAATGGTGAGAATTTGTGATTTGTGCAGGACTCGAACCTCATGGAAAACGTTTGAATCCGATTTGAGCAGGAAAATGGACCGTCAGGTCCATAAAACCAAACAGGCAGGATTTTTCAGTCAGCAGGACAATTAATTCAGCAGGAAGTGGAGTTACCGTGGAGACAGTTTTGGTGCACCAAATTTTCTTAAGTCTTAAGCTAAATTTTATGTCTAAAATCGGCTGTAAAAGCAGCTAACAGCAGTGGGACTTTTTTACCCACTGGGTTACAAAATTACCTCCCATACAAAGTTTTCATAAAAAAAGTTACAACAATTTTTCCTTTACTTACAGTTAATCAGCCAATAACAATACACTCTTCTTTATAAACCACCAGCTAGGCCAGACAATTGTCATTTCTTGTGACATTGGCAAAACATCAAATTTACATTCATACATTCAAGTTTTTCCCAAAAGTACTGAATTATCCCCCCTTAGCTACTGTTTTAAGTCACTAAATAATCTGGCACCAGTATTCCATCAATCAACCAATCTAAAGCCTCTCTTTCAACGCTCAAAACCTTAATTGGCCAATCACATTGATTCATTCATTCCCTCTTAAGAGCTCCATCATTAGTGCTATTTAAACCGGTGCACTCTTCCTCAATCAGTCGAAACCAATCAAACTCTATAGGCCTGTTCTTGCCTAATGGCCATAACAAGCCAATTGGTCACAGCCATATTAGCGAGCCAAGAGAACAGTCTTCCAGTAGCCCTCATTTGAGCTTGTCCTTTGATTCAGAAACCACCATAGCCACTGTTGGGTTTCCCCGATCCACCGTTGCTTGGCAGCAGCCAATGAGACGCAAAACGCTCAGGAGAGCTCCTGTCAGTTTCCATGGCAACAGCGTGCTTTCAGAATAAGTTCTTTCCGTACCCCTCAGTTTACCTCGGCGTGATGGAAAAGTTGGCAGCAGGAAAAGGTTTTCTGTTTTTTATACGTCTCGCGAGGCAAGTTAAAGCACATAGAGTCGTAATAAATCACAGTTTCATTAATTTTTAAGTTTTTGAGGTATAAAAATTGATTGAACCGCTGCATAAAACTCCTTTAAATGGACAAGAAGTAGATGGACCTAAAATGTTAGCCGTAAAGTTTTGACAGATCCATCAATTACAAACGGCTTTAATGCGCCTTCAAACGGTGAAAAACAAGCCTCAAAACTCATAATCTGAGTTCAAAGCCTCCAGCTCAGAAGATGTCTTTGGTAGAACAACTGTTCTGACGGATGAAGAAACAGGTGCGTTACCAGGAACGACAAATCACAGTAACAAGCTAAAACAACATTTACTTTATTCTCCTCAACCCTCCCTCATTTCTATCACTCCATCCCAGCTATCAAAGTTATTTTAAATGGTCTACTAACGTTTACAACATCCAGGTTTTTTTAGACGCTCAATTAACATTGTTGCTTTGTTGTTGTTATAAGAAATTAATCATTTTATAAACATTCCACTAACAACATAAGAACAATGTTTGTTGATACATTATCACTTTAAAAACCGTTTCCTGCTAGATGGGACTTTAGCGAGTCTCATTCTTCCGACCCTCCCTCCGATATCTCACCGTCTCAGTTCTATCACACTCCTTTTTTTCCATATCACCCCATCTCTGCTCTCGCAATCTCTTAACGCCCGTTTCATTACGAGCATCGTTCTTATCCTCATCTCAACAACATCTGGCAGACCCACCACCTGCATCTTCTGCAGAGTCAGAGGAAGTGAGTAAGGGAGCCACCAAGATGCTAATCTTCACACAATGCTAACAGGCAGAGCTGTAATACAAGATCAAATAACAGCCAGGAAACGGTCAGGTGAACATCCACTCACTCACCGAACCACACACACACACACCTGAACACACACACACACACACACACACACTTACCCCTGAACACACACACACACACTTAGTGCTGCTGAACCCATAACAATCATAATGTAGATTTAATGCAGATTAAAAATAAAAATAAAAGCTGGACCCATGCAAAAGTGCTCATCTGGACATTGCACCGCTGCAACGAGACCGTCTTAACACTGACAGAACAGAAATCCTCAGAGAATGAGTCAAACTAAACAAAGACAGACAAAAAAACTGTAATCCATTGGGAAGAAATGATTACATGTATAAAAGATTTTAGGATCAAATCAAAATGGATCCAATCGAGTTTTTTTATCCGTGGCATAAAAAAATTGGAGAAAAAAAACAATAGATGCTGGTCTTTGGTTTTGACAATTTGATCCACATTTACGTGACACTTTCTAGAGTAAATAAACTCACCTCTCCGGCCTTCTCGCTTCAGTCTAGCAGGATCCTCATATTCCGGGACCCAATTATATTCTACAGGCATGGAGATGGGTCTCAATCGACCTACAAAACAAACATCAGTGTGTACACGTCATCATGTGTGTGTGTGTGTGTGTGTGCGCAGAGAGAAGAATGCCAAATGACAGTGCACAATCACTATTCCCTACAGAGGCAGCAGCAGATCTGTGCGAGTGTGTGTTTGTGCGAGACAGACTGTCACAGTAAATGTGTCCTCTCGTTTTCCAGTGAAAAAGCGGACATGGAGTCTGTCAGCAGTTCTGTACCACTGCAGAATCTCATGCTGCCATTTAACGACTAGAGCTGAATACACACACACACACACACACACTGTAACCCAACTCTACAAAGTGCAACCCCCAGAGTTTAATTACAGAATATCTGAAACCAGCTCCCTTATGCTAGTAAACTAGCTATAGCCACACTCTCTTTTAAAACCTTCTCAAAATTTTAGTCACATACAGCCGCATAAATCTGTGAAGTAAACAATACACTTTATAGAACATAAACTGACAAACTGGCAGCCAGGTTATAACCACTCGATGTAAACATTTCAATAAAAGTAATCACTCGTGACTCGCAGGGTGAATAAATAATGACAGTTTTTATATTTGGGGAAATTTTCTTTTAACTGAACAGAGTTAAACTTTATCAATGAAGTACGGGATGTTTTTTACAGAACTAACACTTCGTTCATTTTGTTCTGTTCCAGAATCAGCTAATATTCGCAGAAGCATACTGTGAGCCTGTGGCATTTTCAAATTATTTAGGAGTCTCTGGGTCAATAATCGGTACCTCAGGCGAATGCTTCAAAATAGACATTAAAAAAAGTCCTACGTTTAATAGCGTGCAAAACATAAACTGAATTTTCAATGCTAAAAGAGAGAGATGCAAAAAGTGAGTGAGGAAAAAGTCTGTTAGCTTGTGCTGTACCGTGACTAAGTTCTTCTAAACTTCTGCTGAGATTAAACTCTCTGCGCTTGTGAACTCGTACTGTCATACCGTAAGTGGGAGTGCTGTCCCGGCGGGATGTTGTGGGTCCGTGGTTGGGGTCGTATTCGTAGCAGTACAGGACGGCCTCCTCTTCCATGAGAGGAAATCGTCGCCTGTACTCCTGATCCAGAAACGAGTTTGGTGATTCTGATCTGTTGGCCACAGGCTGCCCACCTTCCCCAGAGAGACCCCCTTTATCATCCCTAAACGTGACATAACATCTAAATCAGAGATGTGATACTTTCTAGCCCACTTTTAACACTGTTATATAAGAAGAATTTATCATGTGGGTAAAACTCATAAACTGATATTTGCAAAATGTCAGAGACACTAGAAAGCATATGGCCTTAATGGAGTAACCTTACCTGGGCGTGTACGGCTCAGAGGGAGGGGGTGGGATATACAGGTCTTGGAGGGCGGAGCTATCTCTCTTTGAGGGCGTGCTGATTGTACTTGTGGGTGTGGCCGAGCTGCTGGTAGGACTCCTAGGAACAACAGGCTGCTGGGCAGACAAGATCATTTGATTTAGGACCGAAGTACAAATGTGCTATAAGCACACCGATAAACTGTAATAAAACACCGTTTTCAGGGCAGATGTGACTGTAATAATGGAACAGTTTCCAGGCCCTGACCCAGAAACTGATGCCTGCAGACAGTCACGGGGCAGAAATGGAGATGAATGGGTCTCCCAGCAGGGAGTTCCTCTGCTGTGATGTCTGCAGTAAACAGAGAACTGGGATGCTGGGGGAAAGATGCTGGGCGCAGGACACGAACGTATAATGACTGGGAGTCTAAGGGAAGCTCAGAGCCCACACACACACACACACACACACACACACACACGATTACAGTCTCCAGGCTGGGAATAAAGGTTGTACAAAGGTTGAGTGTTGGATGTACAGACATGACACACAAATACGCACACACGCACACACAGACACATACACACATTCTGACTAGCCCTACTACACTCTCTGAAATAAAGCTTCTTAATAGGTTCTTTAGAGAGGCCATAGAAGAACCATTTGGGTTCCCCTAAGAACCATTCAGTCAAAGGTTCTTAAAAAAGGTTATTTATAAACCATATTTCTCACGTTTTCACAACCTAAAACATATTTCTCCACTACAAAGGACCTTTGAAAAATAAAGGCTTAAAGGTTTTACACTCTACTTTTAATGGAACAGAATCAATTCTAGCGTAGATGTTTTTTTCCAGGTCTACTGACTGCATTTCTTTTAAACAGGACTCTGTTAGCCTTTATAAGAAGCTGAGAAGAGATGTGCAAAAACACAATCTCAAAGTCGACAACTCTGTAGCTAACAATCAGCCTTAAGGGAGCGCTGAACAATTACTCCGGTTTTGGGTTTTACTTGAATTCGATTTAACTTGTTTCTTAAGGGGCATTTACATAACACAGATTCTTGGCTTGGGAGTAAAAATTAATGTAGGAGTCTCAAGAAACATTTCTAAAAGCTAGAATATTTTAAACACAACATCTTCAGAGAGAAACGATTGCAGCAAATCAACTGCGACAGCTGAAGACTTATTTCCATTTGACGAATGTGGGTTTTATAACAATTATAAATTTAATCCTTATCACATTCTGATAAACCGAAAACAAAGCAAGACACTGATTCCAAAGGCTCTTGCCCAGCTAACATAGAATGTTCTCGGGACGTTGGTTAACATTCTTCTAACATTCTTTATAAAAAACGTTCCTGGAGTAACGGTAGCAGAACTTTTCAATATTTATATATACACATATTCTTACGCTACTATTAAAAAAAATCACAAATTAAATAATGCTCTAGCAATAATGTTAAAACAACTTCTAAAAACACCTTTTAAACATTTTTGTAGCTTAATGGAAACGTTAGAGAAATATTCTTATAACCTAAAATTGTTAGCTAGGTAAGAACTGGAATTGACTCCAAAAACTTCACACACCTTCATACACAAAAGTGAAATGCTGCCAACACAGACACACACATCACACACACACCACACACATTTTGGGAGTTTAGTCTAAAGTCAGAAGTCTAAAACCAAACTCGAATCCTGCACCAAAAGCCGATTACAGCTAATCTGCTTTCACTGGCACAAACACACAAATGCATTCATTCACCTCCACACACGCTTCCTGGAGAAGACCTCATAACACTTTTACAGCAGTTTGCAGTTTGTGATGTTACTGCAAATGACTTGAAAGGCACTGAGAAAACAGCCACAAAGTCAACCCAGCAGCCTCGGCTCTTACACAGAAGAAACTGTTTATTGTTGCTGTGCTACATATAAAGTCGGATTTAGAATATTTGTAACCATAAAGGGTTTATCTGTCTGGTGCTTGGAACAAAATGCCAAAGCTACCATTACCTTTACAGTTGTTTGGGTGTTAATAGTCTCCTAGCAAGCAAACTTTAAGTTTTGGACTTCAGGTAGTATTTTAATCTCCCTGACAGAAAGTTAGCGAAGCCTGCTTCGTGAGTTGACTGAAATGTTATGAGCAGGCAGGTGCATTATGGGAAATAGTCAAAATGCAAGTTTGTGCCCTGTCTGAGGTAGATGGTGGAGCGTAGCTTAAAACGGTGAAAGGTTTTGGGGACAGGTTGGCTGGAATCCTACCTGCAGGGCCAAGGGCTTCCATCTCATGTTCTTTAGGAGCGCCGGGGCGGAGGTTAGCGTGCTCTGAGGGCGCTTTTTCAGGGTCAGTGTCACACCGACAGGGTCCCCGCGCAGAGAGCTTACCAAGTTTTTCAACTGCCAGCCCACCTACAGCAACAAACACAGGGTCAACAAACACAGACTCGACAGATAAATACCACACAGAGACGACGCGGTTCATCTGACAAGCAACCGCTAGAAATTAAACTAACCTAGGGTAAACAGAAAGAACATAACTTATGTATTTCACTAACTCAAGCACAGCTACTATCAGTATGTGTTTATTAGGCTTACTCTGCAGATTGAGTGCTCCCTAATGAGGGCTGATGTTTGCTAATCTCTGCAATTGATTTCATTTTAGAGTCTACAGAGGCACTTGACGTTTCTAGTAAATGTCAATACTTGATTACACGTAATATATGATGAACTGAAGGTTCGAGTTTTGCCACGGCGACATAAGTAGAATGAACAGAATGCTTACCCAGCTAATAGATTTAGGTTACAGCAACGTTTTCATTAATAACAAAAACTTTAAAATTGATATTTAGAAAGATAGCATCAATTTTTTTAATGTTAATTCTTGTTAATAAGAGCATTTTTCAAACATTCAAACATGTACCATTTTTACACATTTTTTTAAATCAATAAGAAAACGCTTGAGACGGATAGCCAACGTTCAACGGTCATAATATAGAGCTACATGTACACACAAAACACACACACACACAGACAGGCTGGGTCTAGATATACAGAGCCTCTATACTGGTCCTGTACTGTATGTGGACTCATTATCACTCAGGTAACCATGTACAGAGCAGCTCCCACAATGCACCATTCTTGAATGCCCGCTCAGGCTGTTTTTGAGCAGGAACCAATCATTGTTAAGATAATTGTTTTCTGTAAGCTGCGTGTGCGCTTTCTGCTACACGAGAAAGCCGTATCGCTTATCACACATTAGAGGCACTTTTAACCAATTATGGAGGTGACAACAATCTAATTACTCCAGGATTAATGAGGCCTTGACATTGTTGATCTTTCATCATGAAAACAGCATCCTTCACCACGGTAACTAAATGATGGAAGATGTGTGAGAGAGAGAAACATTCAGCTCTGAAGCTTAGAGATAAACACTGTAGTAGAAAACCATCTTAAAGGTACAGTTCAAACGAAAAAGAAAAGTGATGCAATATTCAATTTTGGGTGACTGTTCCTTTAAATGTTTGGCATCAGAAAAGGTAATTATAAACAGACACAGTTAAGAACAGGTACATTTTTCAGCTTCATAATCCACACAAGAATAGTGTTCAAATATTCGTAGACGTATATAACAGCTCATACACATAAAACAAATAAGGACACCCTTTAAAGAGAATTGATTTCATAAGATAACTGTGTGAGCAATTGCTTGTAGTCACACACACAGCTGTTTTTTTATTATTTGTAGGCAAACCCAAACAGGTACAGTCAGTGAAGTACCTATTAACACACTCCATACACACACACACACACATCATAAATCACTAAATCCCATTCCTAAAAACACTCCACTGGCTCTCACTCTCATTCAGAAACACTTTATATACGTGTAACACACTCAATCAACACTGAAGTGACTAGATTTAGTCAAACTGGACTATGTTTGCCCTAATTGTACAAATGTGTTGAAAATGTTATGCTGTTACACTTCATGTTACACTTCAAATACAACATTTTAAACTTAAACAGAGAATCTGAAAAGCCCCTGAACTGATGAGGAATTATCCAATCCCACCTTTTCTGTTGCTGATTTAGATGTGATACCGGAACCGAATTAAATGTAAACAGAAACAAGCCCAATAGCGAATCAACGTGCTACATAAATGGCAAAACTGAATCAACAAAAATGAAAGCACAATAAACAGTAAAATGTTCAGTATAAAAATAGTAAAAATATCTAAACTATGTCTCTAATAATATTTTAATAAAACTATTAGGTTTAAATGTCTTAAATATACCTAAATATGTTAAAAACTAGAACACTAGAACACATTGATAGTTTTATGGTTATTTTGGACTTTTTGAAGCGTGACAGTAACGATCGTGAGAACGGTTTCAGAATCGGATCGGTCACGTCTGACTGGGACCCAATCCGATTATAAAGGTTCTGATCTGTGCCAAAGTCGATTCAGACACTGCATCAGTTCATCCATCCTCTGAATACAAATACACCTCAAATTCATACTCACAATTCCTGCACAATTCCACACACACACACACACACAGAAAACCTGCCACTGGCTGTCAAGTGAGACTTCCACAGGGGCAAAAACGAAAGGGTGGATGAACGGATGGATGGAATAAGAAGATGGAAATGGAGTGTGTGAGTGAGAGAGAGACTCACTACGGTCTGGTGGTTCACCTGGATGACCTCATCACCTGCGTGGATCTTTTTACAGCGGTCAGCCGGAGACTGAGAATGAAAGGAAAGAGGGAAAGATATAAAGAGAGGGATTGATAAAGGGATGCAGGTCTTCTAAATAAACAGTATTGTATCTATATACAAAATATACAGTACATCACAATATTGTTTTTGTTTACATCCAGGAATGTACGCATGCATGTACACGCACGCATGCACACACGCATGCACACGCACGCACATGCGCACACACACACAGCTCTTACCCCCTCTGTGGTTCCTGTGATGACATGAAGTCCATCATAAGTAGATTTGATGTACATTCCCTTTAAAAACAACACACACAGTCAAACATGTAACAGCCTGATGAACAGTTGCATGTTAACGAAACATCTGTTGTCTTTCACAAATGAAAGAAAGTCACACAGCTAAGAAACAACATGAAACGATGACAGAATGTTCTTTTTGGGATGACCTAATGCATTAATAATCTCCTCTTTTATCTCTCCATCTAAAGCACAAAATGAAAACCAAAAACACTTATTTATTCTTGTCTAGTCTTGTTTTAAATTTTAACACAAGACTTTTGATTAGATCAATGCATGTGTGCATTCATGCACACACAAACACACATACACACACGCACAGGATAAGGTTGCCCTGGCAAACAAAAAACACACTCACTATATCTTTTGCTATAATCCTCAGATACAGCAACAGTATTATCAGCTTGAGTTTAATCTGTATTTCAGTACAATCACACACAGCTTATCCAGCTTTCATCTTTAAACAGACACACACTCGCAGCCACAGTACAGCCACTTACAAATACACACACACATATGTACACACTTACTCAGCTGTACAGGATCATTGTAAAACCTTAAAGTGTGTGTGTGTGTGTGAGAGAGAGAGAGAGTGTGTGATCCTGGTATTCACCATAATTTACATTATGGGGATGTACAGTAAGAATATCAAGTAAATTTTGACAGTATAGAAACAATTACATTTACGAAATGTTGCCATAAAACACAAAATCCAACACACAGACTCACCAGACCCTCAGTTGGTTTAATGTTAGCCAGCTGAACCACCTCCAGGTGGGCCGACTGGGAGACCAGTGGGTCTGATGAGAGCGAGATGATGTGATCACACACTCCAGATAAAGTCTTACACTGAGAAGAAAAAGATGAAAAAATGATGAGGGGTTTAGAAACTTTGTAACAACGAAATAAAAACTTCTGTCTCTTTGACCTTTTTTGACGGTTTCCAATTTATTGACATTTTGTTTTTGCCGCAGTCCAATTTCAGACTGGAATTTAATTTTACAAAGCACATTGTAAACAAAAATCTTTACTTAGTGAAAAGTTGTAGCCGGATTAACCTGGATTTTCTCTGCCTGGCTTTCAAATTCACTTTATGGGCTTTTGTAGAATTTTAATTGAGTTTGTGCTTCGGTTTCACGGCTCTCTGCCTCTTTCATCTGATGTCACTGGTGTGTTTGTTTCTCCTCCTACAGTCAGTAGTTGAGGTGGGTGTTGCAGGGGAACGAAATCTGCTGCTAACAGGCGCAATGTGAAGGTATTTATAGCTATGGGACTCGGCAAGAATGACAGCTGTGCCCAACCCAGCAGTCTGTGGCGACAACAGGATCTGCCACACATACACACGGTGATGTGTATGAGACAGGAATCACACACAGGGACAAGCTGGGGGTCTCTTGTGACCTCAAAGGGCCGGTACAATACACTTACAGTTTATTTACAGGGCACTCAAAGATTTGAAAACTATAAACTACTGCCATGAAGAATCGCTTAATTTAAAAACTTTATTTACAAGGAATAAACAGATGTTGCCCTTAAAAATTAACATCAGCACAGTAGAACACACAAAAAAATAGCAAATAATCTATTAAAATGATTTAGTAAATCAGTAAAAATCTAATAAAATGTTGGGTGATAAAAATGCAGGGGACACAACTGCTAAACAACTCCTGCAGCTTAGAGCATAATGCTACCAACACCAAGGTCATGGGTCGACTCCCAAGGCGAAGGTCTATTCGCATCGCTTTGTAGCCATAAACTCGGAGGAGTGGAGGAATTCTGCGGAGCACAGAAAAAACTCCAGCCAAACAGAACAGAGAACCTTCTTGCGCTGACAGGAACGAGGGCAGAACTCACGGGAGTAAAATCACTGCTGCTTATTACACAGACTGCCACGTAAATCAGAGGAGATGCACTTACCACGTGAAGGATCTTATTTTCGGTTTCATACACGGTGCAGTCCTGCAACAGAGACCAAGAGAGCGAGATATCACTATCATTTTAAACAGTTTAGGACACACACAGAGCAGTTAAGGAAACATTTACTGTGCAGACAGGATATTTCTCTCGCAGATGCTGATGTAACACGGGAAGGTTGAACAGAGGAGAGCCCCGGGCTCCATTTAACATTCAGGCTCTGGTGGAGATATTTAAAGCCGCTCCTGAGGTTTCCGCTGAGGGCCGGAGCTCTTGTGAAAGTTCATGGGAGGAACGGCAGATGTTTTGGTGGAGGTGACATATATACACATATACATTGAGCGTGTACATATAGTCCCTCTATAAGTACCGGGACAGCAAAGAAAAAAATTGCTGTGCTTGCTGTGGAGGCAACAAATGTGGAATTTGAAACTTAAAATTAAAGAAAAATTGAAGAATTTAAAGAAAGAAAAGCAGAGTTTTGTGTTTCTATCTGATAAAGTTGTGGGACAGTTGCCTTGTAGTTGTCTGTGTGATTGTTCCTGTTGCATTATTTGTGCACATAAAAACATCCACAGAAGCAGAAATCACCAGCTTTGGGGTCTGCAACAGACGCCATCTTTCTCAAGTCAGCGGCTGAGGTTTTGTTTTTAATATTCAATCCTTTCCAGTTCTGTCAGCAGGTGCTGCTATGATTGGAGCAGATCTCGGCTCTCATCTGCCCCTCAATCCCTTCATCACAATGAAATAATAACCAGCTGAGAGAGAGAGAGAGAGAGAGAGAGAGACAGAGACACACACACACAATATTGCTGGAAAATGAAACTGTATTGATTCACAGAAACACTATTTGCTCAGAGAATCTCTGAACCTATTGTGTCCTCCAGAGCTGTCAATCAAGTCAGGGATCACCACACTGAATGCCAGGATGTATATTTAGCATGTTTGTGTGTGTGTGTGCGCAAGCGTGTGGCACACATACAACACATAGCCCTGTGTGTCCCAGCATGGTGTTTAAATCACATAAAGACATCATGCAGAGAGAGAGAGAAAGATAGATAGAAAGAGAGAGAGAGACCCCTCCACCCACGCATCTATATCTAGTCATTACAAGTGCTTCTCATATCAAGTCCCATGCAAATGCCCTTCATACATGCGTAATCTACCTAAAACATCTTATAAGCTTAAAACAGGAAGTTGCGGGTGGAAGGCATATCAGGTGACTACACAGTAAGAATACATATTTTTATATAAATATATTTTCTGACAGAATAATTTTGAAATGCCCATATGTGCAGGATTAGTTTCCAATACTTTAGTCTTTATTCCTGAAGAGAAGCACAGCAGGTGTACAACAGCCTAAAGTTATTTTTGTCAACTCAAAACCCAACAGCATACAGACATAAGCATGGATTGTCTAATCCAGTTTTCTAACCATCATGGGCCAGTAAAACACCTTAGCTCTAGATTCTAGTTCCTACAGGGCGAAAAAGAGTAAGAGAGAGAAATCTGGCCCGTTTTGACCTTGCGTTTCACACAGTTCAAACTAGGAAAAAGTCCTCCGATGGCCCAGACTGTTCCACACAGCTAGCATTAGCAGAGATCCTCTCCTGTCAATGCTGTAATCTGTGCTGGATTAGAAGAGATTGTGAACAGTGTTCAGACTGATCCGGCCGTGACAGACTCATCAGTTTAATGCTGCTCTTGGTAGCCGTGATCTTCTGACCTTACCAGAAATAATCCACTGTATGTGTGCTCACACAAATAAACACACAGTTGCACATCACAGCAGGAGCTTTGGCTAGTTCTGCTTTCTTGGGTTATTGACATGCTTAACACACACACACGCACACACACCAGCACGCACACACAACAGCATGCACACACACACACACACAATAATTTTATTTCCTCCCTCATCTGTTGACCAAAACGCTACAATGTTTCATTCATCATTGCATCATGCTAAATTAGCATTCCGATATGAGAAACCTACACTACCCACAATGCACTGCACCTCAGTAACAGAATGGTGGCCAGATTCTTTACAACTGCAAAGCATTTTCTACAAACTCTGACAACAGTTACGGGTTGCACCTTGCATGAGATAAAGACTCTGGCAGTCATATCAGTGGCTCAGAAAAGCTGTTTTATTCTATATAAAGTCGCCCCCCTCAAAGGTAAACCACATCTCTTTTAAATGTCCTTTCCCTATTTGTGACTTATTCTTTTCCTCTAAACGTACATAACTATTTATCCACGTTTATCTTTGCTGGATTAGTGTCTCAGAAATGTAGTATCAGTTCTAATGGGCTGAGCTGTAGTGTGTTGGATCCATGTATCCAGTTGATCTGGTTCTGATAATCTTTACCTGCTGTACTATGGTAGTGAGTTCCAGGCACAACTGGATCACGTTGTTCCGGGTCACAGAATAGTCCGTTACGGCAGCAAACGGGGACCTGCAAAACAAGTAGCACCTAGAATTAACCATTAGATTGTTCTTAACACCAGACCCACAAGACAGACAAATAAATGTGTATGAATGTGTGCGTGGCCCAACAGTGATGTTTTCTGCTGGTCCATTTGACCCAGTATATTTTTCCTGCCTTATTAAGATATTTTTATTAGACCCAGTTTAAGTTTTTGTGTTTTGTTCCTGTTTTGTTGTAACTCCTTTCTGAGTCAGCTTGCTACATAAATTACCTCATTGATCTTCTCAATTGTACAATCATGCCATCTTAAAAGTTAAGCCCCCTATTTAAGTCAAATTCTGTTCCCTTGGTAGCTGTTCAAGAGCGCGTCTGGCGGTGTTGTACAATATGCTACCCCCGTTGGCCGAGAGTCTACTCTAGACCCAGTTTCTATCTTCCTGTAAGTGACTAAGTGAATGTGGGTCGTGTGTATTGAGGCTGTGTGCTATATATACAGGGCTGTAGGAACATTGGTTCATTGGTTCCATCCAGTCTCTAAATATTCTCCTAGAACCGTTGGGAAAACCAGCTGACGTACACCCAGGACCCCCCTTGCAATTTAAGAAACTTTACCAATCCATCACCGCTGGGCTTAGAGTCATTCATTGGGTTTGTATAAAGACCCCACAAGCACTCTCACGCCACGCAATCACACTCTCAGTTCAAGTCTCTTCCCTTAATAGGATTTAGAACAGCGCTTACACTCAACAAAAACTCGCCTTCAGACGTTTCAGTGCAGAAACAAACATCATTTCTAAATGTCATCGGTTTTGTGCGACTCCCAAATATCACCGTGTGGTAGATAAGTTTGCTGATGGCGTCTGACCGCAGTTCAAGGACAACCTGTCGACACGCATGGGCACAGCAGACAGGGGCTTTACAGGAAAGCTCTCAACAAAACCCAAGAGCACAACAGGGACTAAAAAAGGATAGCAACAAGAAAATTAGATTGCAATGTTTTCTTAAAGAAAATATGACTGCTGACTGCCTGTGCAAAGCTTAACACCATAATACTGGGTGACTATCAGAGTGTTACTGCAGTAATTATAGGTTGTAAGCATGTTTCCCTAATGTTTTTATTAGTTAACAAAAAGTATTTTGTTGATTATTTTAAATACCACTACCAATTTATGAATAACTTTTCACACGATATAAAACATTAAAAATGTTCTATTAATGTTACTGCAGGAACTATTTAATAACTTTAGAACATTAATCAATGTTCTGAAATAATTTCCCTGTTAGCTGGAGCATTGCTATGGAGTTCTGAGATGTTTTCAGCCCATTGCTAGGCTGTTCTGGGTGGTTGCTAGGAGTAATGGGTGGTTTCTAAATGGTTAGGGTACTATACAACGTTTTGGATCTATCAAATCTCTTAACATAACTGAAAAGTAAACCTGACAAAACTTTTTAGCATTAAAAGTCACCCCTAGAACCAGGCCAACATAGATAACAATGAATGAACAAAGGAGAACGAGGAAAACCCAGTGAAGCCCAGTGCAAATCCAAGACAAAGTGCCAGAACCATGATCACCAGTTGGGCAGAACCAGCCATTGTCAGCCTGGATGGATTTCAACCAATCACACTTCAGGGACTAAAGCCCTCAAGTCAGTCATAACGTCTTTTGGCATCAGATCCATTCACCTGGGTTTGTGTGTCTCTCTTTTTCCTCTCTCAGAGCTCCTTCTGTTCCTCCAGTACGTCTGTAGGGGAGACGACGGCTCTACTGGGGCCTGTTTTGGCAGAAATGAGAGGCTGGGGAGCGCAATTAGGCCAGTATTAATGAACGAGGGGAACAAGGCCCCACCCCTCCCCAACAGTGTCCTTGTTTCTGTGCTGTGCCTTCGTGAAAATCAAATTTCAAGCTGAAAACCCTACTAACCCAAATGGCGACTACCTACGTCTTCACCTTAGTCAGCAAGCCACGACCCTGTGGGAGAACCGAGCTCCGTCTCAGCCTGGTCTTTGAATTCAAATTCATGGCCTGTGTGAACCGTTCTCCAGCCAGGGGGTTCAGACGAGGGTCACATGTGAATTGTGTGTGACTGCGTATTTGGACAAGGATTAAACAGTGGGGCAGTGGGTGTCTGGGCAAGGCGATAAAAAAACGGCGGCATTCTCAACGGAGACGGGCTGAGAGGAAATCAAACAGCATCTGATGGAAAAGATCCTGCTGTGCTGTGATGTTCCAGTCCAAGGTTCTAAGCTGGGCTCACTGAACAGTACCGGAGAGAGTTGGACTGAGCCAAGCAGCTGTGTGCCAAATGGATCGTTCAGCACAATTCACCCAAGTGATTTACCTTCATCTCATATTCAAAAAGTAGAAACTACTACAGTCTATATCAAACAAGTGTCTTAGGTTGGGTGTGGTGAATTTTTTCGTCTTTTGTGAATGTTGCTGTCAGATTGTGTAATAAGACCCTGGCGAGATCCCAAAAACCAAGGCTAACATCAAATGTGCAACATCAAAGGTCTTTCTTATGGCACACTGAGTGATATACATCTTAGCCAAAACCTTTGGTTAGGATTGACTGGGCAACCGATCGTATGTCACTCTGACATCCTCATTGGAATGCAAAAATTGCTATATGCCAAGAAATGCCACAAACTCAAGCAAGCTAATTCTAATGTTGCCAACGTCTGCCTGCCAATATAAAAGTTTTGACCTAGCTAACACAAAACATTGGCTAATGAGCTCTAAAAGTTCTTGCAAAGTTCCCTTAAAGTTATTACATACTCTTGTTCTAAAAATCTGTAAATCTTTAAAAATCTCTAAAGGGCAGATATTTATGTGGCATGTTAAATAAAC
>JBAJNP010008858.1:0-17744 GCA_036877545.1 Yasuhikotakia modesta
CTTTTAGTTTTTGGGAAATCTACATATTTTGCATTGGAAACATTCATCACTATAACAGCATATTTAAAAGAAAGAAATGTTGTGGATAAGAGAAATGACTGCAGTTTTTAAATCTCAGTTCTGGTTGAGTTAGCAGCATTAATAATGTTTGGAGTAAATCAAAATAATTACACAAAATGATCAAAATGATCACATCAGCGGCTGTGAGAGGAAATCATCTCGGCTCTCCCGCTGTGCTGCACAGAGTGATGAAGCGTTTTTATCGCAGATTTCTTGCTTGCTCACCCAATGGCTATCAGCAGCATATAAAAGCATCTGCATTCAGCTGCTAGGACCAACTTTACAAGCTCTGTGATGAATTTCACACAATGTCAGGGTCTTTCTATTGGACCACTCGTCCTCACGTTGCATCATTCCTGTATAGTGTTGCATCTTCACCAAGAATTGAATTTCTGGCCTTGACCAATCTTACAATATCTCTGTGACACCTGAGTGCTTATAACGTCTGTGAGGGACTCCAAATAAAGCCGTCAGGTCTCAAACTTGTCTATTCACTTATCTGTTTGGTGAACCATATATTCACTGTTACAGATATCACAGTGTCCTTGTAAACATTTCTGTAGCATCTTTTTTGAGTTTACAGGGTAAAAGGTAAAGTGGCGCTGTAACAGACAAACCTGACAGCAATAAAAGTTATAGTATATACTTACAGTATATACAGTATGTATTACGCTAATACAGAATATTTAGCAACCAAAATCATTACAGATCGTTTTGTTTGGAAAACATTTCTTGAAAAAACTGAATATCCAGGTTAAGACAGAATGGCTGGCATCTTGAATTATTAGAGATAACAATATTGTTGGTGTTATTTCAGGCAAGTTTGTATGTAAATATATAAATATATAAGGCCAAATAAAAGGACGTCCAATCCAATAGGAGACATGTCACCCATTGATAAATACCAAACAGACTACACTCCTAACTGTTTTAAATGACTAATTATATCGCATCTTACTCCGCTGATGTCTCTGTAATCTGTTCAGCATGTCAGAAGGTTCTGCAGAGACTGGAGTCGACCTCAACACAGAATTCATGCTCAGACAGACAGGGAGAGGTAAACTCTAAATCTCTGCCTGGACTGATGCAGTGATACACACTCAGGTGGGATTAAATCACACAGAACAGCATGTTACTCCCATGAACACGTTGCTCATGTTTTGGCAGGAAGCTCTCAGAGCAAAACATGAATGAATGAATATTGCTGTTTGTCACCTTACTGATGCTGTAAACCTGCTGTTGTCATGAAGTAAACCTGAATGAAACTGTTTAAGAGTTATAGTGTATTTATCAGACGTGCTGCAGGCAGAGATGGTGAAGTTAAGGGTTTTGTGGTGTTTAAATTGCTTCAGTTTGTGGGAAAGGTTACAGCTCTTAACACACTCTCAAGTCTATGTTGTGTTCAATGCATTTTAGACACGCTGGCTGACATTTTTAGAGCACAATTTCAAAGTTCAACGAGATGAGCTGCTAAGTGCTGAGTGTGTAGCTCTGTTGTTTCAGAGTCCCAGGTTATGCACAAGAAATGTGAGTGTTTCTGTGTAATAAAAAACAACCATAAAGCGAGTTTATTGATTTGGTCATGATCAGTGTTGCAGCATTAGCAAAAAGACCACAGCTCCAGTTAAAGCTCTTCAACAGAGCATAAACCGCACGGCATTGTGGGTTTCTAAGATGGTCAAAACTGTAAGTTCATCCATTGTTATCTTGTAGCACTGTATTGATTTTTTTAGCTCTTGGGTTCAATTACTGATAGAAGATGAGGTTAAATTGCATTGCAGTGTATAAGAAACCAGAGAAATCAAGAATTATTGTCGACTGGAGATCTTGTAATTAGAGGATTTGTACGATGATGATATAAAGAATCTTTTTCGATGTTACGTAACTGAGCTGTGCTGTCCACTGCCTTTAAATCAGCATGCATGAATGAATTGAATGACTTTAACTAGGTTTATTATAGGAGTGAATATTAATTATATTTATTTATACATTATTTATATTGTTTGTTATGTTTATCATTTGTGTGGAGAGAAAGAAATTTACTGTGTTCTTTCAGTGTGTCTTCTCCCTCATACTGTAATAACTCATATGACTTACAGTCTTCTGCAGAACACAAGAGAACGTTGAAGAAACTTTGACGATCCATAAAATGAAAGTGAATGGGGACATTCTCCAAAAAGTCTCATTTTCATTTTTCACGGAAGTTTGTAACAGTGAGTAAATGATGAGAGAGTTTATTTCCTAACTGTCCCTTTAAATAGTATGTGTGTTTATATAGTATGTGTGTTTATATAGTATGTGTGTTTATATAGTATGTGTGTTTTTATAGTATGTGTATTTACATACTATGTGTGTTTATATAGTATGTGTGTTTAAATAGTATGTGTATTTACATACTATGTGTGTTTATATAGTATGTGTGTTTAAATAGGATACGTATTTCAATTGTATGTAATACGTTTATTTTTCATTTTTTTAGGAATATGACAGATCGTTTCATAATCAAACGACCTTTTGTTGTCCTTCAGTTTTACAGATATAACCTATGAAGATAATTATGCAAATACAATCTGAACAGATTCATAAATACACTCAGCACCTCTCATCTCTCCTGCCCACTCAAAACTAAACAGCTATTGTATGAGTCTCTATCTATCTAATCTTCTATCTGTGTACCATCCTTTCCCTCATCCCTCTTTCTTTCTCTCTTGTACGCTGTAGGAAGCTTCGGCAGGTGTGTGTGTGTGTTACAGGGTTCTGTATTTGAGCAGTGAATGGCTCATGTATTGAGTACTGGATACATTATGCATTCTGAAGCCGTATCGACTAGCATACATGTTACCTTTCTAATGGAGCCTCTACAATAGGGCTAATTATTTACCCTAACAGCCCTCAAAACATGAGGGTCAGCATGACAGTGTGAATAATTCAGAGGTTTAAAATGAGCTTGTAATTTGTGGATCTTCTTGTGACACTCATGAGACGTGTTGTTCCTAACCTAGCTGACCGCAGTGAGCTACAGTAAGAGACAGACCACTATTATACACAAGAGCGGATCAATAATATATGCAGGGAAGCAGAGGTGTGTGTTTGTCACATGTATTCATGTCTTACAAACTAAAACTAAAGTTCTTACAGCTTTATCTAATATGTTTTAAACTTGACATCATTCATCCCAGTTTAGTTATATTGTACAGAGGAAATAGTGACTGTTCTGTCTTTTATCTTCAGTGTTTCACAGACTGAAGGGATTGCAGTTTGGAACAGTACAACAGAATAATAATAACAGCAGAATGGAGGTTTTCTGACTCACATCACGTTCACTCACAGGCTCTTGGCCTTTAATGACGTGGCTTGGATTTGCGCAGTTGCAGGGGTTTGTAAATTGTGTTTGACGCATGTATGTTTCTATTTCTGCAGACACAGCAGCTGCCCTGAACTGCCTGAGAGTTTCTCCACTTTCTGAAGGGACTTTACTAATGATGAACATTGTGGCCATCAGTCAGGTTTGTTACTCACTGGCTGTAGTTCTTTGTAAACTTCATATATGTAGGTACAAACACACAAGTAAAATTTGGCATAGTTTGTATGATAATTTGGTACCTTTGACATATTTTTTGTCTGTCACATGCCTGTGCAGTAATTGATTTTTAAAGCTAAATCTAAGTTAAAAAATGTGACAACTAGCACCAGATTTCCTTTAGCATTTATGAAGACATGCTAACCTTGAATAAGACTCATGGGAAATTAAAGTTCTTTGACATCTAATTAAAGTGTCTCTTCTCTCATCCCCATGTCATCAGACTGCAGGAACATCTACATGACCCCATGAGATCAGATCTGAAGATGAGATTCATCTTCCAATGTAAATAATCATTTACACATAAGACATAAACCAGACAGGCACCAGTGATCAGTAATGTATCATTTTTTATTATAATGCTTTTGACTGATATATGTGTCAAACCTACCACTGTAATAACTGCAGTGAATGCAGGAGTTATCTAAAGGACAATCAAAGCATTTAATAATTCATTTTTCATTGTAATTATTTTCTGTTTGTTCTCCCCAACCAGTGAAAAACAATGAAATAAAGGAAGGCTGAGCTGTGTTTTGTCCAGTTTTTGTGCATCAGGCAGTCAGTGGGAACGCTGTGGGTGATTCATGCCCTGAGAATGAGATTAAAGCATCAGAACTCATAATTAATATCACATCTCACTGTTGTATGTCTCACAAAGAGTCTCACAAACATAGTTTTTTGTGCTTGGAATGTAAGAGTGACTTTCTACACCCACTTATCAGAAACTGGAAGCCAAGTTTTGCGACGTCTCGTGTTTATTTACATCCCCACACACTGGCTTCAGACAACATGTTTCCACAATACACTTCTTCTGGGTCTTATTCACACCTTCTCTTTCAATTCTTGCTGAACTCGCGTTCAAAACTGTGAGCCGATCAAACATACAAACAAAAACATCTCCACTTTAAATCCATTTCAAAGGTTTGTGAGAAATGAATTCATCTCCTGCAGCATTCAGTGAACGCGGTGTGTTAGAGCTGTGATAAGTATACACAGAATCATAAGGATTATGTGTGGGACAATTGTGTAATCACTCTCTCACTGTGTGTGAGTGTCAGTGATGTAGATTTAATCACGAGATCTGACGTGTGCATGTGATGACGTCACTCATCTCCTCTACAGTTTTACATTTATTCATTCAGTAGAAGCTTTTATCAAGAGTAACTTGAGGGAGCGATTAACATATAAACTTTTAACACACACACAAACATATGATAGCGTGTGTAGGAGTGTGCGTGAGTGTGCGTGCAATGTGTGACTATATATATATATATATATATGTGTATGATATGCTTAACAAGGACTGACAGTTTTGCATGTTGGTTTTGTTTCCTCAAATATATTCAGGCTGGAGAATAAGAGGACAGGACATTCAGGGACTGTGTGGGAATGAGTGCATTCATAAACGCTCCTGTGTTGAGATGGTATCTGTGGATGTAATGGAGGGATCTGCAGCATATGGTGACTGTATAATTAGTTCCACATAACTGATCGCTGGTCTCACAGGGACTTATCATCACCAGAGTCTTACAGTACATGATGCTCAAGTGAACCTTAAATAATTCTGCTCTATGAATGAGGCTTGAGTGAAAAAATCAAAACTTTCTTCTAATTTTCTCCTACAGATGAAGCACCAACACACTGATTTGGAACAAAATGAGTGAGTAAATAATGACATTTTTAATTCACAGGCCGGGCATCATCTCGGCTGGGGAGGAGTACATCTGCAGTGTTAGTAAATCATACCTAATCCATAATCAACACGAGACATCAGCTGAATCTGAACCGCATGTCTGGTCCATCTCTGCTCATTTCTCCCACCACAGAAATCCCACAGTCACCTTTCAGAATTAGAAATGAGGACAAACGTTTCTTTCATTGCTAATGCATCTTTCAAATATTTTGAAACCTTTTATTTATTTATATTATTTAACCTTTTAATTTAGCCTTGAGACTTTTAACAGTCATTGGTTAAAAAACCTCTGCAAACATCTAAACTCAGTTAAGCTGTAACATAAATGATGTTTTAGGACAGAGGAGGGCTGTGTTGACTGTAATGTGATTGTGTGTAATGTGTCATGACAGTCTATTGATCACAGCACAAACAGGCTGAGGTCTGTTCGTCTCTTCAGCGGCAGCGTTTCAGGCTCTGAGACAGACTGTCATCGTGTTTCATCACTCAGCTGTCAGTTTGACAGTGTTGTGACATTATGATCTAACACTCGTCAGATGTCTGTAATGAATGTGACATGGAGAAACACAGTTCGTTACAAAACAAGGGGGCTATTGTGACATTAGGGACACAGTCTCTATTGGTCTGAATGCCAGTTGTGTTTCCAAAGATCTCTGAATTAATAGGTTTGATTCCCACACTCTGATAAAAGATGCAGGACGACATAGAAGAAAGATTTTTGGAGAACCAAAACGGTTCTTCTCTGGCATCACTGTGAAGAAACTTTAATATATAAATATACATAATACAGGAGTGTTGAATTAAAATGTTTTACCTTTATTCAACTGGGTTTGTGTATAAAACCCAAAAATAATGACTAGATGAGGAAACATTAGGAGCATTAGTTATGTTTAAATAATACGTTTAAACTATCAGTTAAGTTCTGTTCCCCCAAATGTTTCTTCTTCCAGAATATTTGTTACAGGTACTGTCTGTACTTAAACTTAGCTCCAAAGGGACTGTTTGCCCATTTGTTGAGCCTGTAATTGAATCTAAATTGAATTCAGATTTGTCTCATGGGATTTTGAAGAACAGCACGTTAGTTTGCTGTCGACGTCTGATGATAGGAAGCAAGATGCTTGATTTTTCATAGGATTCTGTTAGAGGCATTATCTCTGCTACAGTTGTAAACGTAAGGGCTCTTTATAACGTGTGTGGCACTTATCATCCTGTTAGAGATGATCTAAGAATATCAGTCTTGAATCATTTCTGGAAAGACTTCTTTCTGCTGTTCCACACACTCAGTGTTATTTCTCACTCAATCCCACAAGGAATCTGGTCTCAGCTGTGAGATAAAGAGCTGCTCCATATGGCCTTATGAACATGCATTTGAATAAATTCATATTTGAATGAATGAATACTGCAGACTGACTGAGTGTTGTGGATGCATTAGAAGTCGCTTGCTTTAAAATTCTACCAAGTAAAAGCTGAGATCTGTGTTCATCACACATAACACCCCCTGCGTTTGTCCCCGTCAGTTGCTCTGATGTTGCCCATGAGCGTTGTGAGTTTTGTAAGAGCACAGGACAGCTTTCCCAAACTCCCTGCAGCCGCTACGTTTGAACAGGAAGTAATGGCTCCCAGCTACTGCTCTTACAGCAGCAGGAGTTTAAACCAGTTAAACCAGTAAATCAGTTTTCCATCTACCTGCTCATTTAACCAGCATCTGAATTTAGAGCTACAATCTCAGCAATCCTCCCAGCTGTTATTTGACCATTACTGAGTGTGTTGACATGACTTCAGTTAGTGCACCTCTGTCCTAAACCTCAAAGTATCAGTCTCAGGTTTGTGTGTTTGTTTAATTGCTCTGAAAGGACTAGTTAGTCTAACAGCCACCACACAGTCTTGTGTGAACTCTTGACTGAAACTCAAACTACTTTCAGCAACTTTAAGAGTCATTGTGCTGCTGTATCTGCACATATATCTTTATAACAGCCTGTTTGTTCTCATAATGAACTTGTGATCCCAATATAAGAAATTATACAGCTGCATTTTAAAGAATGTTTATTGAGGGTGACAGAAAACAGGTTTACTGCAGCATTAACAGACAATTACTGGGGTAAAATTCAGTGCAAACGTTTCCTCAGTACATCCACCCTCAGGGGAAACTACATCACCCTCAGATGAGAGTTAAGAAGAGCAGACGGGTCAAATAAAAATCTTTTATGTGTCACTGCTGTTGTTTTAATGAAAGTGTTGTGCTGCTCCTGTAATAAAGCAGAGAGACGGAGAGACAGATGTTACTGTGCTTAATCATATTAATCATATTACTTTTATATTCTTTTACAAAATTTGCTGATGGGATTGTGTTCATATTGCGACGGGTGGCAGTGCGTGTGAATGCAGATCGCCTGCAGAACCCTGTAGAACTCAGAGAGCAGTAACTCAAGTGACAGAAGAAACTGAACGTAATGTAAATCAATAGTTCATTATATCAGGCATAATCTTAAATACAGTTGTGTCACATTCTTGCTGAACATTTGCTAAGTATTAATCTTCATGAGTTTTAAGAGACGTGTTTTTATCCTCTGTAGCCAGTATACTACTAAACGCTAAAAAAAACAAAGAAATAAACTAACAAATGAATCAACAATAAGTAGTTTGGACAGAGGAACTGACAGATGAAATGCTGTGCTAGCAGGTTTGGATTGTAAACTATTAGTAGAACAAATGGAAAGCATTTATCAACCAGTTAAAACATGTCCTAATGAGGGAGGGAGGACTCTAACTGACTCCCTAAATACAGGCTTAGAGATCAGTTTCTTGTTCATCATAACCACAAATACATTCTTATATTGTCAGATAAAGATGAATTTGCGTTCATCTGACCTCACTTTGGTCAAAGGAAGCTTTCCTCATAGCGTACAAACATACAGCTCAGGATTATGTGTAAGGTAGTTCGCTAATCACAAATGTAATTGTGATTCCTGAGACGCATGTATCACAGTTCATCTGTCTGGAAAGCTTTAGGCAGAGGTTGTATCTCTAATGGACGCTCACTGCTGCGTTCTGTGATGCAGCAGCACCTCCAGTCGAGCCCATGTTTCAGCACAGCTCTGGCTCACGCGGCTCCATCAGCGGCTTCACAGAAAAACCACATTTGTGATGCAGGTTTTCAACAAATCCCAGCGCAGAGGCCTCGTGTGCCGCTTGAGTCACCAGCTGACACCCACAGAGAGAAACCCAGCGAGAACACCTGCTCATCAGTCCTGCAGTTTAATGTGCAGAACAGAAGATCCATCACGGCTGAGCTTGTGCCTTTCATGGACTTCCTGACAACAGCAACTGTGTGATGACTGAGAAACAGATGTTGACATTATTCTGCAGCAGTTTAAGTGAGTCACATTGTCTTTTATTGTCCTCGTTTCTCCTGTCAGATGTCTGATTGTTGGCATGAAGGCGGGTCCATTTCTCACTCATGATCGCAGGAACAACACTGCTTAGACTGGAGCGCAAGTGGTGACCAATCACAGGTCAGTTCTCTCTCTCTCTCTCTCTCTCTCTTCTCTGCAAGTTTCCTCTGGGCAGGTGCTCAATGATGTGCACTTTGTCTTCCTCAAACAAAACTCTCAACTCTCAGACATCTTTCTCACAAATTCAGTGATTAGTTGTTCCTTGAGCAACACTCATTTTAGCAGTCAGAGAGTCTGTAAACACCATTTTGTTTCCCAGTGGACCTGGATTGATGGAAAGTCAATGGATAGGCTATCAAAGTGAGCTTTGTGTTTTGAGTAGGTCTTGCTGTTGTGTCTGAGAGCAATTATTCACCTGACCCAATATTGCTCTACAACAACATTCATTAAAACCAGCTCTGTCTGTTGTAGTTTCTAACTTCTGAGTGAAGTCCTCCAAACTCTGAGGGCCATTTCTGCTTTAATGCCAGAGTTTGTGTTCAGTTGCTCTATTGTTCAGGTAGTTTCCATTAACATAAGAGCTGGAGGGGTGGGAGGGGCTTGTCAAGAGATGATGTTTTTGCTTCATCTGCACCTCCTCATTCACACCCACTGTTTCTTCAGCCATCTGCCTCTTGTACCCGAGTTCACGCTCCCGTCAGCTCCGGCCTGGTCAAAAGAAAGACCTCCTACTGTTTCACCTCCACCAGTTAAGAAGAAGCAAGGTGACTTTCTAGCTGCGAATAGCTTCACTTGATGCAAATTCACTGCTTGGTTCTTATTATCTTACAGTACTGCATGTAAGAGTAAAAAAGGAGAATAATTCATAATTTTAACCATTCAATATACTGTAATACCACCCATTCACAGTCCTACTTTTACAGTGTTGATCACATGATGATTTAAAAGAATGACGTAACTGCAGTCACTGGTGGAGTGTGTTTTTAAAGTGATGTATAAGCTGTAAGGTGTATTTAAGCACAATTCTGAATTACACATTAGCATCAAGTGTTTCAGGTTTTGAACTCATGTACACTCTTCTGTTTGAACAGCTTGAGTTCTGCTGTTATCCATGTAGGTGTTGAACTTCTCCACAACTTTATGTGAAGTGGCGCTTAAAGTCCACTAAAAGCCCTCCATTATACAAATTTTATTCTCTCTCTTTTTTCTCTCACAGTAGTTTTAATGCATGTTTAAAACATGTATATGCAATATGGAAAAGCATCTTCAGTGTATTTAACTCACTGATATTGTGGTAATATTATATTAATGGTGGCAAAGCTTACAGTGAAATAAACGACAAATGGAAAAGTACCAAAGATGTGTGAGTTAATGCACGAACATTGTAGAAGTCTGGCTGTATTTCTGTGTGTGTTCACCTGTGAATCATGTTACGCTGTGATCTGAATTTATACCTCACACACGGCTGTGAGACCATCTCTCTCAGAGCAATACCATGTCCGATTCCCTCTCTTTATTTATCTGTTTGTGTTCACGGTGTTGTATTTTGTGTTTAACTTCATTTCTTACATTTTGCATCTTACATTGCTTGTTAAAGTTGCTTTATTGCAGTTGTTGCACAATGTTTTTAGTTCTGTTTAAGTGTTATTATGCAGTTTTGACTTAATGTCAGATTAGTCTTGTCTTTTGAGGCACTAAAATGTTCTTAATGTGTTAATTGTGTTAATGATGGCAAATACTCCATATCTCCTACACACACACACAGTAAAGATGAAAGCAGCACTAAGTGTATCTTTTGAATGGTCTATAGCTGTTTAAAGTAGGTCTAATGAGATGTTAATGTGTACGTTTTCTGAAGCGCTCACACAGAGATCAACATCAGTCTAATGAAGATCACACATACACTTCCTGAATGAATGCTAATCATTTCTGATTCAGCACAACAATTATTACCCATCATTTTCATACAGCAGACAGACATTAAGACTTACAGAACATCCACAGCTAAATATTTAGCATTTTGTAATCATACTTTGTAGACAAGTTACGGTTATTGCTATTGTTTATCTATTCATCATTTGAAATAGAAATCATGATTATGTTTCTTACGCTGCATTTAAATACTCATTAAACAAAGACTTTAACAAAAAAATTATCAAAATGATTGTAGCTATACAACCCGATAGAGATTTTATTTTTTTTATTTTCAGTTTATAAATGAACCATTACTTTGATTTATCTGAATTGAGTGTTTTTTATTTTCCTGTATGTGACGACTACCTAACGAAAGAATATATCATTATCATTTATTATTTCTTTTAACACCTGCAGTCTCCATTGGTTTGGCTGAAACTGAGCTGAGCGTCTCGGTTGTGTTTTACAGAAGAAAGAACAGCATACAGTTCTAAACAATATGAGGGTATGACTGCGTAACTGTTCATATACTTATGTGTTGTGATGTAGAGCTTTTAGCTCTTTAATTTCTCTCTTTACAAGTTATGTTTACATTGAGTTTTGATCACTGGATTTGGAAACAATAACAGAAATAAACTAGACATTTGTTAGCAGAAATATTGCATAATCTAACATAATCTTAACATAATCTCTGATGGAAGCTCAACACAGATTTTGATCATTTTCTCACGGTCTGTTCTGGTATATATATATTTTCTTTCTACAAATGTGGACAAACATGCTATTTATACTGTCGGTCAATTACAATAATATACTGTTATTGTGACAGAATTTCCTTTGAGCGATGCCATCTTTCATGTCCAGATAACATCACAACAAATCACACAACTGTTCTGAGATCAGCAGCTTGAGGGCTTTGACCTCTGCACACAGAAGGTGAGACTGTGTCTGGATCTGTTGTTTACATGAGGTCATTACACTCTCCACATGTTCACATCAGATGTCCACGATGAATTAAACATAGTACCACACAATACGTGTTCTGTTGCCTCATAACTGATAACATTTGTACTCCTAGAACAGCTTTAGTTTGATTTGGAGAGATTTCATTGTTTTCATTATTTTAATAATATATATTTGTGTTTAAATGAGGTATTTTAAAGGTTGACGGTGATGGTTCAGACCAGTGTGACTTTATATGCTGGTCTGAGACCATTTGTGCTTGTGTGGTTTGTGGACCAACATCTCATACTGGAGATCAAGCAGCAGTTTTTCAGGAACCTCACAAAACTCTGATAGATGCTTTTTTATGAAGATTATTTTACTTCATGGTCATTTTCATGAAATGTCATGGATTGCACAGCTGCACTGTGTATGAAAACAAATAAACAAAATTCTTCTTATGTTTTATCCCATACAGAGACATAATCCAATCAGTGTGAAGCATAACGTAAAGCCCCACCCCTTTTACGTCAGCAAAAGCTCTATTTCACATGGAAATACAGATTACAGGAGAACAATGAGCTGCAAACAGCATTGACCTCAATTTCAGACTGTAAGTAGACAGACCTTTTGAAAAGTTACATTCAATCTCAATCAGATTTAAAAATATCCCTTGACTATCTTATGATGAGTTCATGACAAACTTTTGACTATGATCTAATGCTGTTTAATCCCTACAGTTGTCCGTCATGATGTCTGCTGATAAAATAATTCCCTGCAGTTGGGTGACTATAAACAAGTTTCAGTTATGTTCTCTTCCGCTGGATTACACATTATTGTCATCCAGGATTTCCTGTCCTTTAATTCATTGTTTTGAAACACAAACGGCTTTGGCCCTGGACTCAGTGCAATACTGTGAATGTATTATTCATTCAGTTTTTCATTGAGAATTGAGGTTTAGTGAATCAGAGAGTGTTTGTTCAGCCAAAACACTGTACGATTTACAAACAACATGAAATATTCACCGCAGGGAAAACATGTCAAACTGTGCGTTTAAACAACCTTTAGACTCGGCCATGACACCAGCATAAATCTCACTGTGAGCCCCAAACTCATTTAAATAACAAATCCATAACATCAGGTGACATATCACATTATAAATTCATGCTGAAATTAATCATTCATGTACTTAAACAAAATACAATCAGTTCCATCACCTTTGTCTCTTCAAACAATCATAAATGTAGAAGCAGCGATAAAAGAAAGTGATGATGATACATTTAAAATGATGTTGCAAATTAAAAGTTATTATTTCTACAACAATATAGAAAAATGTAAAAATGTTTAAAATAATACTGAATGCCAATATTCTTACAAACACTGATGTCATATTGTCATTTTATTGCACTGTCTAGCTTCAGCATGTTATTCTGCATTTACTTTTGTTTTTTGACAAGTTTGGCCTTATGGTAAAACTTCAGATTGATGGATGTTCTAAGATAACTTGTGATAAAATTTCACTGTATAGTGGAAACTTTTCTGCTTGTAATGTAAGTTCAAAGGAACAAACACATTGCATATTCATGCTTTATATCTTAAGTAGATCCTTTCAACACAGCAAAAAACACCCTGTCATCCTGGCCCGACCTCGTCCTACTTTACATATTATCTGTCACTGACCAACAACAGAAATGCTAAAGAACAACAACAGCAGCCTTCAGCTTCTGTTAAACACGCCGGGCCGTATGTTTCTCTGACTGAGCTCACAGGTGTCCGCCCGGCCTCTCCGTGTCCCCCTCAGGAGGCCAAAGAACCGTGAAGAACAATCTGTGAAGGTCAGAGACGGACTTGAGGAACCAATGAAAAGTTTTACTCATAAAGAGTAAAAAAAAATGAAAATCTGATAAAAAGTATGCCCATATATTTATATCAGATACATTTTTTATATTTTATATTTATTTTAGATGCATCCTGTATTATCATATATATCTGTATATTTGGCTCAATATGACAATAAAAGTCTGGTTTTTGTCCAGGACTACACATCTGTGATGGACTGATACTCATTGTACAAATAAGAGTAGTGTGAAGATTTTAATACAGCACTGATAACCGGATAAAAACGTGTTTGTAGCTTTATGAGCGTCAGTGAATGACAATAAACCACAGAGTAAAGGCAGATGGAGCGATACAGCAGCTGGGCACCAGTCAGGGAAATGAAAGTTCAAAGGCTGCAGGAGAACAAGACAGTTCTGTGGGCTGAACGGGGAAGATGGAGTATTAGGGTCACACTGAGATGAGGGTGAAGCAGGAAAGAGTCTCTTGAGTCAGACGATGAAGATGCTAATCTGTCTGCGCTGCATTCCTAGCATACGCCTCGCTAATTTATTCTGCGCTCTTTTTAAAAACAACTTTTAATTTGCAGTTGTAACTTTTGTTGCTTATGTTCATACATTACAGAAGATGAAAGATGGCAGCAACTTCAGAAACTTTGTGAAGTAAACGTGCGTGTGCGTGAGGAGAGGCTATTAAACAGTGGTGTAAATTTGCTGTTAACACAGATTATGCAGAAATGATAAGGATGTGGAGGTAATTGAAGAGCAGCTGTTGAGTTGAGGGAGGCGCGTACAGAAGTTCATGTGTGTGAAGAAAGGTAACAGAAGATCTGCACACGCTCCTCATGAAAGCAGGAACCTCACAGTTTCATGTTCTAATGCACTTTAATAAAAGAAAAAATGCTGTTTCTGTCGGAATGCTAACAGTCCGAGATTGGAATAAAGGGATCTCACATGTTCCAGCTGAGGGGTTAGAAGAAAGATTGTTAAATAAAGGAATAAACAAATGTTTTGGTGGACAAACAGGTAGTGCTCATGGACAAAAATGAAGATTAGCTCTTTCAGAGCAGACATTAGACAAGGCTGCTGCACAGCGCTGATGTTGTGCTCGAAAATACAATATAATACTAAAGGTTGGGTTATTTTTTAAAGAGTTATTACAGAAAGTCCAGCTGACACTTGATACATCAGTACAGCATTAACCTTAAACGCATTCAGTGTTGGGTTTACTCTACTGTGTGTTGTGGTTTTTATTATACTGATCATTATTTATTGCAATTAAGACATTGTAATTTACATTAAGGGTTGTACCATATCAGATGCTTACTGTGTCATTTCTTTATATGTTTCTGACAGGTGTATCAGATCTGATGTTCTCACCTGAAGCTCAGATTACATCAAATCTTTGCAACAATTCAAATATGTTGCAGAATTAATATAATGAAATATTTACAGGCAGTTGTTTGGTGTGTCCTTGTACATTATCATTGTCCAGTAACGCCCAGAACTTGACCAAAAAAAAAAAGAATGTCTGGTAAATTTATAAATGAACAAACTCCACAATCTAAATTGCAAAATATGACCCTTAACTGTCCATCTGACGATGTCCTTTATCAGGTTCATGTTTAGTCAGTAAAGGAGAACGCAGCTCAAAATCAGCTTCCCACTGTTTGAAGTAAATGTTTAACCCTCGGTTAATAGTTAAAATAGTTACATACATGATTTACACAAAATGACTTTAGTTGTTTTAAAACTAAAACTATATTTAGTTTGTCTCACCACACACGCTTGTCTTTGACGTTTTCATTCGATTATTTTTGTGGAAATTTGGTTTTGCAATTTTTTAAACTAAGAACAAGTAACTTTTTTAATGAGTTGGCTGAAACTTTCCCGCGGTGTGGAAAGCTGAGAAATCAATAGTCATTCACGCTTTTCTAATGAAACTGCTGGGGTTTGGATTCTGTGCGGCTGTATTTTAGCCCCAGGTTTAGCTGCAGGGCCAGAAAGTATCTCCATACTTTTTGTCCCGTGTTTATCTATTTAAAATAGTTCAGTGTTTCTCTTATGTGACGTGAAACATACAGCACGTGCCTGTAAATGAGGTTTGTAAAGGTTTGGCCAGAAATCCGTGTGTATTTGGATGACATCCATAACCTTCTTACAAACACTAATGGATAAAAATTGATTGTCTGTCAAGATCATATTAGCTGAAAGGAAATGAAGTTACAGTGTCATTTTGCACAATTCGGTCTTAATCGAGAGTTAATTAATACAATGTGAATGTGAGCCCAAAAATACAAATATGAATAAAATTAATTTTCCCCTTTCAGGTCACACTCATAATACTGTGTTTATATACAAACAAACAATCTGACTAGTTATAAAAGCAGATAAAATATTTTATAAAAATAGATAAAATCTATTTATAGTTTTATTGTTTACAAAATGTGATGTTGTAAAAATGTGATGTAAATGTGAAGGATATGGCAACATCCGCTCCTGTTGCCCAGCAACCACGAACACATTGAGCAGCGCTTTTAATGCCCTCAATGTTATCTGAACGTGTTGAACGCGACGCGCCGGGCAAACACACCAATGCACTGAACTCCTGTGATAATACTGTGTGATTGAAATAGTTTGAACACATTTAATGCGCTGTGTCGTTCAGCATTAGTTGTAATGTTGAGGCAGTTTATGGTGTGAATGAAATTAGGTGATAATTGACTTAAAACAGCGCGAAGAGCAACAACAAATTTCTGTTCCCTCCAGACACAATAATCTGTATGATAGTGAAGCTTTTGGAGTATCACATGTTGTTGTCACTGTTACTTGTGATGTTGAGAGCTCATATTTGCTTTGAGTGAGGTCTGAAAGTTTAACACCACTAATGAACATGCGTTCATTTAGGTTTTTTAATTGCATTAATATGAGTGACATTTTAAAATGACTTTCTAAACATTGTTTTTGACAGTGCAAACTTCACAGCATACAGATGTTCCAGAGGAGGAACCTCAGTGTGTCGTGGCTGTGGTAGGTTTAGATCTGTTTCCCTCTCTTCAGCTCCTCATTATTAAATGCATCTGACAGTCAAATAAATTATGGACAAGGTTTAATTATGAGCTCATCGATCAGTAACGTCTTTCAAAAGGATTTCACTAACCTTTCATAGCAGAAACATGTCATTACAGATTCCCCGCTGGGCTGAATGTGTCCGTGAGACACAAAACATGGCCGACCAGGTGTAATGAACACAGCCTGTCATCGGTGAGGTACCGTGACCCAGTGATTTCTCCTGGGTAAAGAGGAACTGAAGAATTGAGTGGATATGATGTAACTCACAGTCAGGCTTCAGAGACACAAGGTGGGCTGGCAGGAGACCCTCACTGGCATTTAGCATTTTTTATTTTAATTTCTCAAACACTGAGGATGTGTCCCTAATGCATCATGGGATATCATGTGTGGTTTTCTGCATGATGTCTGTTGCTCATACAGCATGAATATGCTTTGTGCTGTTCTTCATATTTCTAGCATTTGAATCCAACACCCTGGAGGTTCTGTTCCAAAAAAAGCATAAAATAATCAAATTATGTGGTAAGGAAAGTATTTGAATTCATTTTTAATCAAAATATTATTTCAAGTTATGAAATGTCTAATGTCTTGAACACCCATAAAATCACCCAGAACACATAACATTGTGACAGCAACTTTACACAAACTATTGACATTTTTAAAAAAGAAAAAATGCAGTTAAGGACAGGAATATTTCCTGAAAAATGTCTAGCTGTTACAGTATTTAAAACATACCCAAATAAACCAATAACTAAACAAACCAAAATATATATATAAAATGTAATATATAAGTATATAAAAGTGAACCTTTATCTCCATTAGAGTGTCTGGAGCGTCAGTCTGTGTTCTTCACACAGATACGTGACATCATCACCCACTGTGACACGCTGGTCTCTTCAGTCAGCTGTGAGATCCTCTCCACCAGGAATCTGTCTGAGGCTCGGCCAGCCGGTTCTGTCCTCCAGCCTCCTGTGAACTCGGGCGGATTCCCCCTGAGGGGCAGATCAGGTCCACAGTCCGAGTGTGTAATGCAGTGCTGGGCGTGTTGATGCTCTTATTACACATGAGCCTGGATTGTTTGTTCCGATGATAAGCTAGTGGAGAAGAGGAACCCTGAGTGTATCTGTCAGTGTGGAAGAGAGAGAAACTGCATGAGTTTGTGTCACACACAGAGAGTTTATCTCTGTGTATGGGAGGGAACGGTCCCCACGCACACACACACACTGACACACACACACACTGACACACACACACACCAC
>JBAJNP010008859.1:0-19328 GCA_036877545.1 Yasuhikotakia modesta
GCCTCCATGCCACGCCGCATTGAAGCAGTCATTTCTGCAAAAGGATTCCCGACCAAGTATTGAGTGCATAACTGAACATAATTATTTGAAGGTTGCCTTTTTTGTATTAAAAACATTTTTCTTTTATTGGTCGGATGAAATATGCAGATTTTTTGAGATAGGAATTTTGGGTTTTCATGAGCTGTATGCCAAAATCATCAATATTAAAACAATAAAAGGCTTGAACTACTTCAGTTGTGTGAAATGAATCTAAAATATATGAAAGTCTAATGTTTATCAGTGCATTACAGAAAATAATGAACTTTCACAATATGCTAATTTTTTGAGAAGGACCTGTATGTTTGCTCTTAAATATTCCTGCAACACCTTCCTAACCACAAGTTCTTGTTTCTTTTTCAGTAAGAATATTTTTAAATTAGTGAACAACAGGTTGATGACATTTATATCTCTCTGTTTATACCTCATGCCGCATGGAAAACCTTTTAATAAACCTTCATATTAAATCCTACGTTGTCTAAGTGGGTGTTGCCTATCTTATGTAAAACAATCATATATATTTTGCACACATGAATAATGAAGTTAAGAATCAGCAACACAATATATGTGTGTGTATCTTTGGCAGTGCCATATTTATTGGGGTTGTTACTGTAACAATTTAGGTTTAATTTTTATCTAACACTTACTAAACATCTACCCATCACTATTATTCCAGGATATGTAATGAACATATCCTGGAACAAAACCGGTTTGAAAGCCCAGAGTGTAAAAAGCTGTGAACAATGAAAAACTATGTAATAGGAATACAAATGATATTCTGTAGTGATAAATTAGTAAAACAAACATATTCTGACCATTGCAGGAATAGAAAAATATTCCTTGCATAGATTTTCAGTGCAAGTCTGAACTGACATGACATGTAAACTCAAGATCGTATGAAACCTGCATTGTTAGTTTAGTGTTTATGGATATAAGCAAACATAATCTTATGTAAGAACTTTTAAGAGTGTGTGGATAGATTTACAAAGCACTCCCACATGTGACTCTGTGTTTTCATGATAAATAATGTTTAAACTGGACCATTCATCTCATTGGTATGAGTAAAGAGCCATCACAGGGTAAATTATTAAATTTCTATTGAAGTATCAGGCTCTAAAATGAATCAAATTAATGTAAAAATGACCACAAACAAAGGTGTCAATCCCCTCATACATGATTCTACTGGGCTGACTTTGGTTGGTGTTGTTCCTCCAAATTTAAATGCTCTTACTGCATCTCTTGCACTATACATAAAGAAAGACAAACACTCATCTCCAAACACAAACACACATTAGGAGCACTAGTCAGTGTCAGCAAATGCGTGAGCAGTACGTCACAGCATGTCTACTCTTAAATGTTCCTTTTAAATAAAATTTGAGATTTGATGAATTTTATAGCTTTCTGTGACCTTTTTGTGGGAAAAAAAAACAGTAATATATTGAGTTTGTGTCATCTATACCTTTTGCTGAAAGGCTACAAACAACTTCTAACCACAAGTTCTTGTTTCGTTTCAATAAGAATATTTTTTAATTAGTGATCAACAGGTTGACATTTTTATCTCTGTTTATACCTCATGCTGCATAGAAAACCTTTTTATACACCTTCTGTACTAAACCCTAAGTTGTCTAACTGGGTGTTGCCTAGCTTATGTAAAACAAGCATATATATTTTGTGTGCATAAACAATGAAGTTAAGAATCAGCAACACAATATATGTGAGTGTGTGTATCTTTGGCAGTGCCTAGGTTTAATTTTTATCTAACACTTACTAAACATCTACTCATCACGATTGTACACTATAACAATGAACAGGTGCACTTTTGTGATTGTGATTATGGAACTAAAGGCAGAACACATCATGGAACAAAACCGGTTTGAAAGTGCAAAGCGAAAAAGCTATGTATACGTAATAGGAATACAAATGATATTCTATTGTGACAAATTAGTAAAACAAACATTATAACCATTGCAGAATTAAAAGCATTTTCATTGCAAGTCTGAATTTACTGTGACACCTGAACCCAAGATCATATGAAATCTGCATTGTTAGTTTAGTATTTATTGATACAAGCAAACACAATCATATTTAAGAACGTTTAAGAGTCTGTGGATAAACTTGCGAAGCACTCCTACACAGGACTCTGTTTTCATGGTAGATGTTTAAACTGAACCAATTATCTCCGTTGGTATGAGTAAAGTGCTATCACAGGGTAAATTACATTTCTATTAAAAATGTTTATCAGGCTATTATCAGGTATAAAATGAATAAAATAAGTTAAAATGACCACAAACAAAGGTGTCATTCCAGAAATAATTTATTTCATTTCCATTTAATCTTTGTTTTTCTATGATGAGGAAAAAACAAACAAACAAAAAACAACTTTGAGAGCAGGAAGAAAGATGACAGTATTAAAGAAAGGGAAATAGGTCCCTAACCTTCTTTAACTATAACAACCAGGGACATGAAAATGCCTTGACCAACTTCTCTGCTGTAACATTAAACCTCTCTGGCAGATACAGAAGAGGTCAAAACTGGAGTTGTGGCCTCCAGTGTTGAGTTGAGAATTGGAGTGTATTACAAAGACAAAGTCTTCAGTTGTCTGTGTGTGTGTCTATGAAAGACTGCATCTGCCCTAGTGCTTCTAGCTTTCATCTTACGAGGTTGCACTGTTCCCAGAATTTATAGTTTAGTAAGCTGCTACCACCACAGCAACGACCTGGGATACTGGCACTGAACATGGGAAACAAAGACCCTTTGCCCTGTTTACCACTCATTTAAAGACAGAATCCCCTCCATACATGATTCTACCGAGCTGATTCTTGGTTCATGTGTTGTTCCTCAATTTAAATGCTCTTACTGCACCTCTTGCAGATATACACATAGAAACAGACAAACACTCACAGTAAACAGCTTTCAGCTAATGAATTGACGGTGGACAAATGTCCTAATTTCATGTTTGGCATTATCATCTTTTTAAACAATCATAACCCCACACTCTTTTCTGCATAAATCCTTTCATTTCCTTGCACAAAATAAAAACACCAAAAACAAATAGGAACCATCTACTTCATCTCACGAACAATGTAAATATTAAGAGAAAAAATACTCAAGTTTTTTAAATTCAAGGCACAATGTCTCTCCATTTCCCCTTTTGCCCTTATTTTCAGAGTACCACAGACTCAACTGTCAATCATTTATGAGGCCACGCCTTTATCCCAATTGCCCCTCTGCTAACTCCTCTCTCATTCTGCTAACACTGTTTCAGAGACGTGTCTGTTTGGAAGTGTTTTCACAATCCCACACCAGTAACCATGAACAAAGTCAAACAAATAATGACAGCAATGACAACAACAACAAAAAAATTACAATTATCCAAAATTATCCTAAATTGTCACGTCCTGTTTTCTGTTATGTCAGAAATTTGAGTCACATCCATCAGCTCATTTTTGGCAAGCTTGTCTTAAATAAGCACTAAGTACTGATAGATAAGATAAACATACACTGTTATGTGTGGTTTAAAGTAGATGCGTTCGTCATTTTTTTTTGTATCTTTTTGTTCTCGTAAACTTGTATGAATTCAAGGATTTTAGTCAATTTTCATTCGTCAGTTTAAAGGTTTACGTAAATGCAAGCAGGGACAGTGTCTTGCTCTAGACATGGGTCTTAACAGGGTGAGATGACGATTTTATGAAACGCCATTCACCAGGGTCAGAGTCTCCCCAGATGATGCCACACCGTTGCTAGGGGAACGCTTGGAGGGAGTACGCTCTTCCTTATTTGCGCTCATCCCATTCTCCTATTAAAAGTAAAATCGGTTTCACATAAATTGTAGAAATTGTCAAAATCCTGTTGTGCGCATAATCCTATAATATACCTGCATAGAAATATTCTTTAACCAAAGCAACCGAGTATTTTGACAGAAATAAAATAAGACAACAGACAGCACTAAGCAACTTAAACAATGATTTTGTTTGAATAGTTTAGGGGTGTGTTTTCTGTTGTTAAAATATTTGCTTACTTTGGGATGGGTTGCGTGCTGCGTCTCCTTTCCTGCAAGGTTCTGTCTGCTCTGGGATTCAGCACGGGAGATAAAGTCAGCAACGGTTACTACAGCAACACAGAACACGGGAAAGCATAGCATTAAAGTCTGATAGAAAATGCATAGGTTGGCTGAACCTATAATATGCAAGGCTGACTAAACCTATAACCAACAGTATGAAGACAGCTTTTTCAACTGCATTCATTTATATACATTTTTGTCATTTGCCATGAACTAGGCAGATTCAAAGCAAAATGAGTGGCAACTGCATGAAACATCTAAGCAAATACTTTGAACTAGTAGGCTAAAGAACTGATAAAGGCATAAAACCCATCTGTCAGCCTATCAAACATATTGAGGTCAACCTGACATGTTGAGCCATGGTGTACCATTTGAAACATTGCAATTTCTTTTAGTTTTCTTTTCATCCAAAATTTTAACCCTTCTTACTCTCCCTCACCTGGCTGCCTGTCACGGCTGGTGGAGCCCCCCTCAGGCCGGTTGCCACGGTTGCGGCGGCGGCGGCTTCTATTGCGGCGCTGGGGCCTATCTTCCTCTTCTGAGAGACAGAGTAAGAGGAAATGGAGAGGGGGATAAAAAAAAGAGCATAAGATGCTACGGGACCAATTTAAAATTCATTATCTTCTAAGTCAGTTCTGTGAATTCCCAGCAACCTTATTTCCATGGATGATTCTTTATGACCCAATGGCTTTCTTAATTTGGACAATTAAGTGTTCAGGTATATTTCAGAAACATTTTACACAACTGGCTTGCCAATATCAGTTAATATAGTTACATACTTAGATTTTAAATTTTGTTTTAATGTTTTACAATTCATTGAATTCATAATCAGTATGTTTCATAATGCTGTTTATATTACTGCTGTTTCTGACTGTCATTCAAAACGCTAAATGGTAAGAATTCATTATCACATTAAATATGTTATGTACAGTGTTTGATTTTTTTTTTTGGTTTTCACATACTTTTCTTGGTTGGCTTGGTTGAAGTATAACAATCTGAGATTAAAGATTTCTTTAATGCCCGTGCAGATATTTAACAGGATAAAGAGTGTTTAAACAGAATTATTAATTCTGATTTGTTGGCTGATTAATCCTTTTTACTGCTACAAATTAATATGTAGGCCAAAGTACAGTTGCACATCCTTTGCTAAGTCCTGTCCAAGCAATAATTCAAACAAACATGACTGTGTCATAAATCTTCAATAACATAGAAATTATTGTTGATTGACTGTCTTAAGCTACTAATCATATGTATGTTTATGCATTTGGCAGATTATTTGATCCCTTTTATATGTTATTTACTTTTATCCCCGTGAGTTAAACCCAAAACCTTTGCTGGTAATGCCATGCTCTAGCAATTGAGCTACAAGAACAAAAGCTAAATTACAGCATAGCATCTTGCTTAATGTGTTTTCTTGATGCCATGACTTACAGGGAAGCTGTTAAAGCGGAGTTCTTATACCTGTGCTATAGTGATTTAAGATCACAATTTGTCCCCTGAAATTGCAGTGTACCTCAAAACAACCAAATTTTACAGTACCAAGTCCATTTTCACTGCCAGCTGCCTGACTGTCTGATTCGTTAGCGGCTGCATCCATCAGACTGGGTTCCTGGTCGTTACGGCGACGGCGTGAACGTCTCCTGCGGTCATTCCCACCCATGCTCTCACTGGCATCAGTATCACCGGCGAGCTCCCCCTCCCCTTCCAGCAGAGAGTACGGGTTACTGTCTGGATCTCGGAGCACTGCAACACACAGACAAACCCTCACTATGTGACAGAAAGACAATATGTGCAAGACAATACTGATTATGAAGCATTAAAAACATGATTTCAATCCACAAAATGTAAGAATTTGTTTTAATTATAGCATTTTGCTAATTCTGCTTAATGTTAAGTTTCCTATACATTTTCATCCAATTAGCGTTTAAAAAATAAAATGAAGAATGCATCACAAAAAGCTTTCTAGCCAATTGAGTCTTGGAACACACTGCACAACGTTTGCTCAGCTTTTTAGCCACATTTATATTCTGGGCGAGTTGACAATGCTTGTCAAAAATTTCCAAATTTTGAGCAGTTTGTCTGGACAGATTTCTCAGACATTCTCAAATTCTTTTACAGAAAAGTTTGTAAAATTTAAGATGATTTTAGAACAATGCAGTGAACTTGACATACAGTCGTGTAAACTGCTGTGTTCTTCTCCAGCTCATCCATGTTTTAACTATCATGTTAATCCTAACATAAAGCTACTTCTGTTTTCTTTGACTTTGTTTTAAAGTCAGCAAGTGTATGATGCCCAGGGTTTGACAATCTGTTCAGATTTTTGTGTAATGTGTTTTAGTCGTTCAGATGTTCCATGACAGTGAATTCCTACAAAATATACACTTTGTATCTACCTGAGCTGATAGTGTTAGTGTTTCGGGGTCCCAGTCCTCCCCGGCCCCTGCCAGTGCTGGAGCCACGCCCACGGCCCCCACGCTTGGAGCCTCTATCATCTCCTCCAACCCCTCTGGGCCTGGGCTCTCTCTCAACTATCTCCTCTGCCTCTGACGCATTGGACAGCTCAGAGTTTGTTCCTGTGAGGGATGGATGAAATAATTTTAAAGGTTAGATGTATTTACGAAATTACTGTCCACAGAGGAAATGTTTGGGATTATATTGCAATACTATTCAAGTCTTATGCAAAACAAAACTGCAAGCAATCAAGTCAGTTGCACATTCAGTTGACACTTTATTGTTAGGCATGTTTGTTTTCTAAACAGCTTTAAATACCCACTTTCAACTGTGAATAAAAGCAATTATTAACTAACATTATTTGTAGAAATTTTATGTGTGAAATAACTGCATTCTGGTTTAAATAAACTTTAATACAACTTAAATTGCATCAAAAGCAGCTTGTGATGGCATACATAACTTTTGGTGTTACAATGTTTTCAAAAGACTTGTGAGCAGGTGTTGTAGTAGTCATTTACATCACTGTCTGGCACAAGCTTTATTCCAGTAAAACATCTACATCTAGAAGATTTGTATTTGTTTTTTTATAATGTAAATTATTTGCTTTATATGTAAATAAATGTGTAAACATGTAAATGTCTAAAGACTAGAGCAGGCATATTATTATTTCAGGGGGTATTATTATTTCAAGCAGTATATATTTAAATGAAAGCATTTGGCAGACGTTCAAATCTGAAAGTCTTACTGAAAAAATGACTGTGTGCAAGAGGGAAACTGGACTCGATGTTCAGAATTTTCTGTTGTTTAGCTATTTAGTTGCACCAACAATAAAGTGAAGTTTTAAAATGCTTTGCCCATACATACACACAATTGTACATAAATACAACTATAAAGATTATTTTGCATCTATAATCCTACCATAGCCAGCATATGTATTGTTGGATTTGCGTCCACGGCCTCTTCCTCCATAAGTGCGTGTGGTCTGCAGGGAGTTGGTGCTCTCATCTGTAAGATAACCCCTCTCACGCTCACCAGCGACCCCTGAACCAGAACGGCTGGGGGGGGCACGATATCCCACTCCTATCTGACGAAGCTGTTCATCAATCTGTAGACGATCAAGGCGCAACTGCTCCACCTCCTGTCAACCGCAGCATATGTGCATGAGAGAGAGAGGCCAAAAAAGAGCAAAGATTCCAGGAACTACATGTGCAAAAATAAAACACAAAAAATTCACAAGAAATGCGTAGCCATTTTAATATAGCAAAATCAAATGTAATAACTACTTTGCATATGAAGAAACAGTACTCAATGTCACAAAATACCTTTGGCAATGCCACCACTAAATGTTAACTTTATCTTACTAGTACTTAAAAAATATTTTACAGCATTACGCACAAAAACTAGACTGTAACATTTACATTTTTTAAATTCAGCTAGTGCTTTTATCTGAAAAAATAACATGAGGTGATGAATTTCAAGGTCCCACAACTGGTACAGGGATATAGGTGAGACAGTATGAAACAGAAACATTCGACAGTCCTCGCTTTTAACAATCTCAATGAGCTGGTCACTGTTACAGGGATGATTAACAGCTTATATACCAATAAACACTTATGCAATAACTAAATTTTGGCCCATTTATCACACAATGCTACCATACAGCTTTAGATGACTTAAAATAAGCTTGAAATTAATTCCACACATTTCTGAAATTAATGAAATGTGATGATCACTGTTATTTTATGTTTTATTACAAAATGTGTTTATTATTATTACACTAAGCAACAAAAAAAATCTGCAAATGATAGTGTCTTAGTGCTCTGTAGAAAGACTGGTGAAATGGGAGTGATGGTCCCTCATGCCACCTTAAAAGTAAGTTCAACTACACAGACAGCCATTGTTGGGGTGGCTTTTGGCCAAGTGAAGTGAAAGTGACGTGTTTGTCAGTTACGGTTGCCCATAACCGAAATGTGACCTCTGCATTTAACCCATCCACGTGAGGAGTGAAAACACACACACCCGGAGCAGTGGGCAGCTATCCCTGCAGCGCCCGGGGAGCAATCAGGGGTTAGGTGCCTTGCTCAAGGGCACTTCAGTTGCTATCTGCCGGTGCTGGAATCGAACCAGCAACCTACTGATTACAAGCCCGACTCCTTAACCAGTAGACCACAACTGGTTGTGGTCACACTTTGGCAAGTGTGATGTGCCTCAGAAACTTATGAGTGAGCATCAAATCAGAATATGACAGCTGCTCTTAAACAGCAGCTGAACAGTGGAGGAAGGGCAACGTGGGAGAGCACAGGCGGTGTGGGGGTGCTGACTATTTTGAGAGGCGCCTGGGTAGATAGCATGTAATCCACACTATGCCCCTTCCCCCCAAATCTCCCCCTAACAAGGTATTTTTAGCATTGGTTGGTGGTAAATGGTGGTAAATCCATAGAGATCAGCAAACAGCCAAATTTATTTCAAAAGCTCTCCTTTGGTAATATACAGTCAAATGCCCTTAAATAAAGTAGCACTGATCCTGGGTCAGTTGAAGGCTGAACACATTGAGCAAAAAAACAGGAACAATAGACACAGCTAGATCAGTTTAAACTTATGACTAACCTGTAGGTAGGCCACATGGTACTCCAGCAAGGCCTGGGCATTACTGATGTTCTCTTTGGTTCCAACAAAGATAAAGGGAACCATTCCCTGAAAATAGACCCACAGTTAACAAAAAACAATGGCTAGATGGAAAACTGTCCACATACATATGGAAACAACAGAGAAAGGGGACTACTACTAATTATTTTTTGCCCTCACTGAGGTTTTATAAAACATTTATAAATGGGGTTGTTGTATTATGTGGACAGCCCTTAAGACATTTTTTTTAGAAATTCTCTGTTTGTGCTCTGGTGAAGGCAGAGCCTTGGTTGAACTATTCCTGTAAATGATCATTATTGCTATTGTTTTACTCATTTTATTTTTCCTTATCAGTACTACACTATTAAGCAATAAAAAAAAACAGTAAATAATAGAGTCTTAGTACTAATGAAGGCTAATAAAATGGGATGAAAAAAACTATTGATGTTTTTTCCTCACTGAAGTTTTATAAAGCTGTAATAGTGAGGGGGAGTTTGTTGTATCATGTGGGCGGCTCATTCACCTCTTGGCTGCTGACAGTGTTGACTCTGCCAGCCCCCTGCCTGCCTACCTCCTCCCTGGGCAGTTTTTTGTCATTGTCTCCTTCAATTCGGACCCGAACCACACCCGACTTGTCCACAATCTCTTGAATGATTTTACCGTTTTTGCCAATGACTTTGCCTGTGGTAAAAAAAAGATTGTGAAAGAACATTAGGACTTTAAATGGCAATATCTGACTTTAAACTAAATCCAAAAACCAGAAAGAAATTTTATGTGATATTAAAAAAAAAAAAATCTCACCTACAAGGTTCCTCGGTACCTGGAAATAATCCTCCTTAAATTCCAAATATGTTCTGGCCTGTTTTACAGCCTCTGGGGTCTGATTCAGATAGAAGAAGCTGTCAGAATCACTGCTTTCACTCAACATCTTACCGTCATCTTCATAAACTCATACTACATTTCAAAATGCCATTCATCCTCAAGTCTAAATTCATTAGATTATCTTACAAAAACAAACTTTAAAAACTCAGTACATTAGCATGATATTGTGCTGAAAATTGCACTGTCCTAGCAGGCAGTTTGTAGTTATTTTATCTTTAATCTGGCCTTTTGTATTAATATAATAAAATAAAATAGCATAAATGTTGTATATTAATTACTACAAATAATTATACATTTTTCCATGGCAGAGGAGCCACCAAATTCAAAAAGAATTAGAATGCATTAGAAATAATCTCTTTTCAAGGCAAGTATTTTAGGTGAATGAACATACAGGTCACGTGACAATAAAAACATGACAAAAGTCCAGAATGTATGCATACTGCACCCACACATACTATATAGAATGTACTGTTATAACAGTTGATAAGTGGGTACTTTACCAAATTCAGTACGAACTATCACAGTATGCAATTTCAAATGCAGGACTAGTAATTTTGAGTCTCTCTCCCTCACGCACGCACGCACCTCCCCATAGATCCTGAAAGTGCAGCTCTCTTCCTCCAACTCGATGGCAGTCACGCCGGGAACTTTACGGGCCTGTTGGATGTTGGTGCCATGCGAACCGATGGCCAGACCCATCAGATCCTCACGCACTCTCACTTCCTCCTGGTACGCAGACGCCAGCTGTTTACTTGTCTGTAGTGCGCACACACAAACAAAAACAAATTGCACTGCTTTTCTGTTTAATTAAACTACAGAAGGAGTCCTGCATGACCCGGATTTTTTTTTAAAAGGACGAGACTGAAACATGCATAAAATAAGTAAAAAAAAAAACAGTTTGTGCTGTAAATTCACAACTTTTGTAATTATAAAATAATGAGTATCACTTTAATTTTGTAACTCTTTACATGCAAGTAGCAATGGCACAGCCAAAATCTGACAAGATGTTGACTAATAAACATGCAGTCTTGCATCGGACCCACTGGAACGTTAACAACTAATTTAAACTGCCCATTTTGACCGATTTAGAACATTTGATGATGTTTAAATTATACAATAAGCTCTTATTTAGAGCACAGCAGTTCCTGTTTTTCACAATTCAGATTTATCATAACCTAAAGTATGCGTTTTATTTTTTGCGTTTGTGCACCTCTAAATGTTTGGTGGCCTCCTCATTGCGAGACATCAACATGAGTTTGGTGCGAATACTCCGGAAGTGCATGTCACTCAGCAGACCTGCTCGTTTCACTGTGGACTCATTTGTGGACTGAAGGAAACAGACATTTTTAGACAAAACAATGTATATTAATACATCTTGCAGTAAATGTAATAAGAATTCGCCACTTACCAGGACAATAAGTTGTTGCGTGGAAGTGTTGTAGTAGATACAGTTGGCTCCGATTGCTTTTCTGAAGTCTTTGTGGATGTTCTCGCCCAAGCAGCTGCATCATTTAGAAATGAACAAATGTGAATTCTTAAAGAAGGTATTAAGCACAGTCTATACAGAATGCATAGGTCCATAAACATTAACATTATTTGCATTTCTAATTTACATTTCTTTGAGGTCTTCGGGTACAGCGATGGGAACTTTGTAGAAGGAGTTTTGAGAAGATGGGCTGTTGGGATTGACTGGCCGGATTCGCTCTGCTGTGACAATTTCGTTGTATGTGGCATCGCAGGCTGCATACTCTATTACATAGAACTTAAAGAACAAAATACAATACAGATGTCACAATGCTCACAACACACACAAGCCATAACATTTATGAAAACACTGTATGTACAACTGACTTCATAAACCTAATTAATCAGCTAATTAAACAGGATAAAAATACTATTATTATTATTATTAAATCATGAGGATTACCTTTAAATGAAACTGCTTTATAAACACTATGCTGTATAACTGAAAACACTGCACAGATGTGGGAGCCCCTTACATAACAAAATACTAAAAAAAATAACCCAGAGATGGCTCAGACAGAAGACATACAGACACAATAGCCAATTCAGTCTCACCACTTACACAGCAAAAGCTACAGGCAGAAGCTACTCAAAGCCAGTTTTGTTGTGCTATACAACTGACTCAAAATTACTGCAATTAGTCAAATGGATGAGATAGTTAGCGTATGTTAGCATAGCTCCAGTGAATCTCTTTTCAGACAAAGGCATTTAAATGGACTAATATCTTCAACCAAGACTTGTATTCATTGTCTATTTGAAGATCACCTGGGACCAACCCCTCATACCAAAAAGTAATCATAAAACAAAAGAGACAAATCTAGTATCGGTGGCTATACTTGATGACCTAGAATAGTCATTAAATGCAATTTAACATTTTTTCCCAGCACCAATTCTTCCACAGAAAATTCCACAGAATTTCAATTTTTACTGCCACAAGACAACATTACATTTGTTAATCTAATACTATACCAGAAGTTCATAAACCCTAAACAGTAGTCCCCTCACTAGTGACATGATCTTTACTTTAAATTAGAAATTTTCGGTCACAACAATTAATATGATCACATTATAACTAAAATAATGTATTATAATAAAAAGAAACACGTGCTTGAAGGTACACAATTAAAGTGTATGCAAGTTTTTGTAAAACCGCTTTTAGGTCGTTTTTACAGATGGAAAAACTGATCCCAATTTATTATCTGTTGTAATAGATGGAATGCCATGAATCTTGTCACAGATGACATTTTGCAGTGTTCTTATCTGCACAAACTGAATGCATATTTGAGTGTTTAAGGAGATCTGCAGGTGCTTCAGTCTGATTTGATAAATGAGATCACTGTAGTGTTTTTAGGTAACTGGGTCAGTGCTTTGGATGTGTGTGTTCATGGCCTACTGAAGTAGCAAGGCACACAAAAAACCAAAACCTCCTTTATCAATATTCATATTGGAGTAAAAAAAAATGATTGAAATGCAGACTTTGTAACCCTACCAAGACCAAACATGCACTTGTGTGCAGCGGCCACTCATACACCTGGCCCAACTCACCTCGCCCTTCATCATCCTCACCCTTGCCAGCCACCAGCCGCAGGGCTCCTGTTCATTAGCTCTGGAGTAAACCTGCAGTAGTAAGACCAAGTCAGGTGAGTACATGCATGCAAGAGCACTAAAAATGCCTAGATGCATTTGTGTGCACAGAAGAAAACAGGAGATGAATAAGTACAGTGCTTGTCTGATTGTGAAAGGATTTGCAGGTTTGCAGAAGTTTGTGTACGCGAGACGGAAACACACAGATGAGGTATACTTGTAAATGTGTTGACCAGATAAACAATTGTGTTATGATGGGGAAGCAGGAGAAAGAAAGAGGGGAGATTTAGAGCTAAATGATCAAGCAAAAGTAAAAGGCACCATACTTAAAGACAAGTGAAATTATGTTCTTAATAGGAAAATAGCATTTCATTACTTTCTTTGCTGTAATAAACTTCTTTTAAGCAATGCAAAGGAGGTGATAAGTCTGATGTCAGAGTGATGTTTTAGGGTGACAACTTGAGACAGAACTGCACATGTCCCTTACCTCCACATCATCTCCCTCACAGATGTCCTTGTGGTAATCAGATGGGGGTGGCAATCTTACGTCACTGAAAGGCAGCTGTCTCTCCGGTTGCCAGCTTTTGAAAAACATGCACACACAGTGGTTAGACAGTCTCTCAGTGGTTAGACAATATCTCAGTTTAACCACTAAGATAATGCACCACAAAATCTACTAGAAAGTTTCACTCCATCAGCCCCTCCCCTAAATTCTGGGCTGTCCGCCGGATTAACAAATTCAACGCAGAGAGAAGCAGCGAAGTTTAACAATACATTTTATCCCTGTCAGGTCTGACAGATGTGAAAATAGTAAAGGGTAAGAGTAATCTCCTGAAAGAGTAAAGGTATGAGGAAGGCTGCCAGCACTGAGATATCACTGAAGCTCTGCTGCAGCTTTCTCTCTTACGCACGCAAAGCTCACTCAGCTTGAATGAGTCAGTCTTAAATTAACACCAGGCCTCCAAAAATAATTTACTTAGTCAAAAACCTGATACAGTGACAGAAATATATCAAAACTACCTAATCTGTCTGACCATCGGCTGAACTCACTGGGTTTATAAAGAGAAACCAAGAAACTACAATGAAGCTGCATAATAGCACTACTGATTGTTAGTGGGTCAGCAGAACAATCCCAGAAATTACAGGGCCACTGTCCCACACTCCCCTGTCTGCGTACCTCACCAGGCTATTTATGGACCTACCTCTTGACTGAAATAGTGTGGAAGAGAAAGTCAGAGATAAAGATTGGAGGAGTAGGAAAGGGAGGGAGAAAGAGGTAGGGAGAGGAATGATATGAATTAAAGGAACAACTATAAAGGGCTTTCTGACAGCTGCCTGGTAAAACTAGCACAGGTACAAGAGAGATGGGGTGGGACACATGGTTAAATGAAGAGTAAAAGTGATCTATGAAATAAGCCCTGTAGAAATAAATTGATTAAACTGATAAATCACAACTGGATTGGTTGCACATTATGTACAAATAATGATTCATTGTGTGGGTTAGGATATAATTCAATTTAATCCATTTAAATCTTAGTTTATGATAAGTATTAAAACATCTTAATAATAAGCAAAACTTTCTTGAAATGGCAGAATTGTCGAGAAAGAGTTTGGACAGGAAGCACCAACTTACTTGTTTTCAAAGACTATTGTGAGTGAGTCTTCATGTACATCCTTGATGAATCCCTAAAAACAAAAAAAATGTTCAGTTCAATAGAGAACAAGCATGCTAAAAACATTGGCTGCTCAGCCTCCTGTAGAATTGTTAACAGAGCTACACAAAAATATTAATATTAATGATACTTTTCATCTTAAATGGTATAGGGAAAATTTTAATGTAAAGACTGATTTTCAAGCTCAACACAAGCTCAAGGAACATGTGTCTGTGTGCCACAAAAACAAGCCCAGACGTGTCACAGGTGTAGAATGTGATAGCTAGTGAAAGTGAGATGTAATTGAGAGACTGGGAGGAAGCCCCAGAGTCCCACCCCTAAAATCTGCTCCTCTTCCATCAATCACTTCTCCTTCCTTCAAAAATCTACGACAGCCACCATAAAAAAAGTTTCACCCCAATCACCACCCCTCTCATAGAGAAGAGAGATGTTTGCTACAAACAGACACTACCTAATATGGGACAGAGAGATTAAAGCAAGAAAGACTGAGAATATTTATCTTCTCCAGGAAAAAATGCAGCACATGCAGGCCTATTAACAGTCCCATAACATAAATCTGTTGGTTTTCAGACAAAAAAAAAAAACATTATTTACCTAGGAGAGGTGTGCACAGAAATTCTTACTTACATACTGCTTTAATCTAATAAAGTGAGTACAAATGTATGGGATGGCACTTAACCTATAAATCTAAAACAAAACACAGTTCCAACCATTTTTATGATCTACATTATTTTAAAAAAATTAAACACAGGGCCAGCCTTTTAAAATGAGTATCGTGTTGATACCATTCCAACATATGACTATAGTTACATTTTCTATTATTAACCTGCTGACCAGTTAAACCAAGCCTAAGAGAAGAGCCTTACATTACTCTTGTAGTTGGGAATGTGATACTACGAGGGCAGGACCTAAATGGCTGAGTGACAGATGACTATTAAGCCACAGAGCTTCGTGACCATGTGCTTGCCTTGCTTTGCCTGACTTTTAGAAATTACACAGTATAATCAAAATGACACATTTACAGATTTCTTAAGACAAACTTAATGGCAACTCAGATAACTCACAAAAGAGACACAGTCCCTACAACTAATTCAAGATTTAGTAGGATACAATTTAATAGTTTAAAAATCAGCCAATCACATACATCACACAGCCCCGTGTATGTTGTGTTAAACTATGTGCTGGAAAGATTTATCCTACTCCTAACCTTACAACAGTAACTTTGGGAACTTCTGTGACGCTTCTGGCTGGGAATAACAGCTAAATGAGTGATCTAAATTTAAGAGCAACACATGACAATGTTAACAGCAAATATGATAAAGATACACTTTAAACAGACAGATCAGCCATAAATGAATCTGAAATTGAATCTAAACCCTGTGCCTAGTGTTGTTTTATAACCCCTCAGTGTAGTGGAACACACACACAAAGTGTTGTTTTATTATTATAAAGAATGTAAATTGTCAGTCACTAATATTCTGTGCAGCATTCACACATATTGCATTAAAGAAAATCATACTGAGTTTAAAAGATAGAGATTAATGACAAGTAAAAGTCTAGGAAGTACTATCACCTTGAAAGATCATGAAATTGAAAGATCATGAAATTGAAAGATCATGAAATTGAAAGATCAAACTTGAGAAATCATATTTTACAAAGAAATTACAATGTAAGGGTGAAAGGGGGAAAATAATAAGGCCAGAGAAGAGAGTGGTGGTGGTAGTAGTATTAGTGGGGGTTGTTGAGTGTCAGATAAGAGATCACCTGTTTCTCTCATCCACCTGTTTTAACAACTCAAGACAGTCGTCACAACCACCTTACTACAAAAACCTACAGTACTGAATTTGTGAGAGTACCTTGGACAAAACATTTTATACAGTCCATCCCAAACAAAATCAAATGAATCAAATCACCGTTGCACAACCTGTAAAAGATTCACTCATCAACAGAGGAGATCATTTCAAACCTTTGCGAAACATTCTCATGGCTCTGTGTCGCACACATTTGTGTGACTTTGTTATTGCAGATGGTTTAAGCAATGTGGCTAATGAGTGGAGAAGTCCCAGATAAACAAGGACTGAACAAATTCACAAAAACAGTGGTTCGGGAAAGAGAATTTCTGGTCCGAACGGTTCATCTGGTTGACGCAGCATTCTTTTCATAAACACCATCGTGTTTTCTCGAAAAGCCGGACCGAGTCGTTTCCCACGATCTAACCTGAACTCTGAAGCTGACCAAACAAAGGGCCCATGCGTATGAATACACACCAAATATGCTACAAACACACACAACATGTACAAATCATGTACACCCGGCCCCATTCTTTGCAACAGTATCCCGACAAAACACAGCGAACTCCCCATCCTCTGTCGATTGCACCTGGTGGGAGAGAAAGCTGCCTAGCTTGGCAGATCACAGTCTTCTTTCTACTATACACCTTAGCTTACCTGCTAACAGGACATAGTGATGCTCGAGTTTACTAGCCAAGTCAAAAAACACACTCTTAATAGGCCCCTGACTAGCAAAAGCGACCAGGACAGACCCTGCCTGAAAACACCAGACACGGTACCTCAAATCAAAAGCACCCCTGTGTCTCAGGCCTCTTTGAAAGTGATACTACACTCACTGAGGCGTATGAGATATGCGTTTGCATCACACAACAACTGACCTGGCATACAGATGCATGCTTCAACTGCAACATTTCATAAGTTACCTTATAGAAGGCCCCGTTGGAGCCGCGCACCTCCACCGCCAGCCCGTCCATGCTCGTCGGCGCGTCCCCACGACTGTGCTTCTCTTTAGGCGCTCCGACTGCGTGCAAGTCTGGTACCACCCCCAGCTTCACGGGCCTCTCGCCGTTCTCCGGCAGCTTGTGTGTGTCCAGTGTTTCGGATGAGAGAGGGGGCAAATGTGACAGGGAAGAACAGGAGCCTAGAAGAGGGGTTCAGCTTCAACACCCTTTTCAGCGGGATAGGTTAACTGTTTAAAGCCTTTCTTGAGCGCAAGAGCTCCCGTTTGTGGCGTGTCTGGAGCAGATCGGCTCTAGTCGTAGGACAGGGCTGATGCTGCCAGATGACGGTGAATGTAAACGAGGTGTTAGCACAACAGCTAACGCAACCGCTTATTAACAATCACCGGCAATTTCTGACACCTAAACTCACGGTTCCTGCATATGTCGAAGTGAATTTGTAATTCTCTAAGGGTTTCCCCTCTAATGGGTCTCAAAATGCTGTCGATGAGGACGTTTCTTCTTTCAGACTAGTGCCGTGCTAGTTTACCCTTCCCCTCCGACACACGCCGTCAGAGTAGAGCAACAAGACTGTGAATGACCCCCAAATTCCCACCCTCTCTACACTACGCCACGCCCTCAAAAAAATTCCTAGTTGTAACTGGTCCATTGTGTTGCCAATCTTGCACTGTTTTAGGTTGTTACTGGTGGAAATATCAGGGGCGGCCGACAAGAAGCGAGTGTCCGCGGCTCCTGGTTCGCTGAGGGTTTGTGTTATTAGCGTCTAAATTTGGTTGACCGTTTCTCTACTAGGTTAGACTTCCTTAAACTATTTCACAGAATACTGCCGTTACGTTCGGGCAATTAAAAGACAACAATTAAATGTACATTTCTTTTAGATGTACTAAAGAAAATGTGTTTTCCAGGTTTCCAGATCTCTGTAGTGTATTTTGTACAACACAGGGTAAAATGTCGATCCTATAAAGTTATCTTTAACAGATGTTTTGGAGCCTTTTATGGCATCAGATGGCAACACCGCGCAACCGCTTGAAAATGAGCCAAAAAATGGTTACATTATTTAAAACACGCTGATTTAAAAACAGTTTGAAACAGTTTCAATTATTCATATTAGCTTTTAATTGATTAAAATACTGATTTTAGCTTTTAGATTAAGCTGCTTTAAAGGGGTATTTTTGACCACTTCTAGCAGGGGAATTTGGAAGACCAGCTAAAACCAGCTTAGCTAATTGAAAGACCAGCTTTTGCCAGGCTGGGAGGCTCAACATTTTCCACCATAAAGGTGACCTAGAGTGGTTGAACGGAGTATAGATTCTTGTTCTGTGATGTGATATAGAGAGAATAGCACTTTGGTTAAGTCTGTAATGCCCCAGAAGTTGTCTAAAAACCTCTTTAAAAAACGATTTTATGGCGGGGCTATTAAATGGGTGAATTTGAGCGTTCTGCGCAAATTCTGCGCAGCTGGAGGGGCTCTGACAACCTTATAATGATATGCGGAGCGCTGCACGGTGATTGGCTGCCTTCACTGGCACACGAAAGAATAATTATGTGACGTCGTCATCTGGCTTCTGAACACATGCGGAACTATTTACTGACCCGAACATACGGACCGACAGCTATGGTGCAGATTCAGTCTTATATGTTTGAGCCCGAACAAGAGGGGGACACTGAATTAGAGGAAGAACCTGTTCAGCAAAGGCAGGATTTACATGTTTCTCAATGGTAAGTTATTTGTAATGTTTGTTTG
>JBAJNP010008860.1:0-19327 GCA_036877545.1 Yasuhikotakia modesta
TGCAGATTTATTAGCTGATAGTAACACTTCTTGAATTAAGGTGAATCTGATGTGAATTTGTGTTGAGGAGGTCAGTGTAAACTGAAGCAGGGCATTTTCATTTTCCATTCTGTTCCATTTTCATTTTAATACAGTTTTATTAATTCATTGCTTGGAACAAGACACTGAAAATGTGTAATGAATTGATGACACACTGGACAGTCTCCAGCCTAGCACATCTTAAAAAAAACACAAATACTGCAGATTTACACACATTATCTCTGTGATTTTTACTGACTATTCATTTTAATAGAGAAGTAAATTAGTACATGTGCATAAATAACTAGTACATGCACATATATAGGCATGCTTGCACGTACACTCAAACACTATTGCACAAGTTTACATGCTTTGCCAGGATTCCTCTCCATTATAGCCGTGCACATGTTACCGCAGGGCTCTGTGTTACTTTCTAAGTTACATGCTTGTGAATATTAATGCCTGCTGTTGAATATTGATGAATGTCACTGAATATTAATGAGGGAATGGGCTAGTTTACTGTAGGGGCTTTTATAGTATCACTTCATTGATTTGCATTATGTTCCAAAGCACAGCTGACACACACACACACACAAACCTGACAACCGATGGAGAGGCTGTTAAGAACATTAGCAGCATTGTTTAAACACACACACATTTACAAGCACATGAAGAGAAATTATAGATGTACAGGTTGTTCAGTTTTGTGGTTTAATGGAAATACAAGCTCGACATATTCTGAATACCTGGACAAACAGCCTTTAAGTAGTGATAATATTATTATTATTATTTAATGAACATGGATGCTCTGAACGTTTAATCAATGTCTGTGCATCCATTTTCACACAATAAGGGCTATAGCAGATTTGAGTTTTGACTTGTGGCACGTTTACATTTGGGATAGCCCCTCAAATTTCAACATTTGGCTACGTTTGACTTAAACCCGCGTTCTCTGTGCCACCACTAGATGCCAGCACTGATTTATTCTGCATGCATCTCACACCTTTCTGGCTTTCTCCACATTTTCCATGACATCACAGGGTAGGAAGACGCATTAATGATCCCCTAACAAGCGTTTAATGGCAGTACAGCAGTCAGCGTTACAGTGATGGAAAGTGCTGACGTGATCTGTGAACGCTCACTTACAACAAGCGCTGTTTGTTCGCTTCTGTTTGTTTCATTAAAATGAAGTAAATGTGCATTAGGTCAAACGTTGATCTTTCTCTCATTATAATGTTTTAAATAGGCCTTTAAAACTAAGCAGAAACTAAAACTAAAACAGACTATTTGGTATTATAACATTTAGGATGAAATTTAAATGAACTTTTAATAGTTTTGCTGTTGCATGTTGACTAGTAAGAATGAATTACTCAGCTTTCTTAATAACAAATACAGTTAAAGGGCTTTAACATTCAGTTCTCACTAGTAAAAAGGCAATTTTCTCAACTGATGCCATAAACGAAGCTTAGAGCATTAAGAAGCAGATGTTTTTGTTACTAAACCTCCGACAGCCTGAGGCAACAATCCTCGATATTTCTCTCCTTCTGTCAAACTTCATTGTATTATTCGTTATGGGAGAAAAGTTCTGCTGGGACTCAGTGGAACGGAACCGTGTCCAGCACCATGGACAGCCCCCACTTTAACTTTGCAGCCCACGAACCGAGTTTCCTCCGCAGTAAAGTTACATTTCCCATCGCATCTTTGCATAAACTCTCTTTCATTTAAAGCTCCAGATAAGCTGTAATTGACCTGTCTGTCTAAACCGCTCCTGAGTTCACAGACATCCTGAAGGTGGAAAAATAAACCCCCACGTGTCTGACGTTTGACGTGGTTTGCGGAGAGCGATCCGTGTGAACTGTGCCCTCCTCCCGCGCGCGAGACAGATACCGTTTCCTCGCGCCTCTCCTCGCACGGCGTCGCGCGCGCGGTGCGCGATCGGGCCCCTCGCGGAGAGACACACGTCACCGCTGTCAGTTTGGGACTTTTCCTCACATCAACGCTTGAGATGCTGCTCGGACCCGCAGCCGTACCGAGCTCCCCTTTGCCTCGTCTTTCGTTTCAAACGACGACTGCCGGTGAAGAGCAACAAGGGAATGAATCACGGAAAGCGCGCGTGTAACGCTAACGGGAGCGGTGGACACAGGGAGAAGACCCTGCCGGAATGACGCCACACAAAGAGACGCGTCTCCTCGCGTTGCGCTCCTGAAGCTCGGCAAGCGGATTCAAAGCGGCGCGCGACCGAGCGGCTCTCGGGCACAACCGGGCGTCAATCATGCCGGTGCGGCGGGGACACGTCGCGCCACAGAACACATTTCTCGGGATTATTATTCGCAAATTCGAGGGACAAAGTAAGAGACTCTCAGATTTCCCAGCAACGTTAACTGCAGAAATAACTGCGCTGAATGCGGTACACTACGATGTTTTACTGTAACCTAAAATAATGACCTTTATCTCCATATACACACTGTGCAACTTAATCTAATATTAATATGTTAATATTATTATTCTCAATGTTTAGATTTAGTGAATATACTGTGATTTAATATAAGTGTGGTTTCAGCAATAAGTGTCTCTGCGTTTATCTGTTAAAACCTGAAATTATGATATTAACCTCCGCATATTATCTGCACAGCTATAATGTTTTTGTCTATAATATTTAAATATATTAAATGTATTTGATTTATAACCTTTGGGCAGTTGCTGTTGTTTCTCATCGATGTAAACATCGATTAGTTAAGTGGTTAACAGCCAGTAGATTTGGGTGGTGTTGGGTTGCCCGCATCAGCTGTTAGTTTGCGTTGCTGTGTGTCAGGATCTGTTCATTATAACGATGTGTTTGAGTGTTAATGTGTGTGTTCACACCACCTCAGGCAACCATAGCTGAGAGTCTCGGTGTCCCTGCCATCTAACTCTACTGTTTCTCTGAAAAATAACTGCTAATAGAGATGTACAGTTTCTGACAGACAACTAAAAACACAGACACAGCGTGGTTTTCATTTGAGTTAAAACATACAGGCATACAGAGTACTGCACGTCTGGTTATTTGTTGACTAAAGCATTTGACTCATTTTTCTTTAAATGTTCCATCATGGTTTCCATTGATGTGAAGAGTTTGTTATTTGCATGAATGACAGGTTTGTATTAGTGGCCCACAGATGCTGTAGAGAGTTTGTTGTACTCTATGTGCTCGTATTTATATTGGTTTGAAAAGATGAGACTTAGCTGAGGTGCTGTTTTAAATCCTCAGGGCTTATCTTTTCAGCCCATTTGACTCCAATTTATAACCCCTCTTATAAAAAAGTTGAAGAATGCACTTCCAAAACCACAAATTCAGCTATATAGCAGGATTAGTACAATTTTAAAGCTGTCTAGCATTTCTGTAGCTCAAACGGTAGAGTGTTGTGCCAGCAACACCAAGATCATGGGTTCTATTCCCAGGGAATGCATGTATTAATAAATTGTTTACCTCTTGCAAACACACAAATGTTCAATGTAACGTTTTTATGTTTTTACAGACAAGAGATTTGTCATAGCCAACGCACGTGTCCAGAACTGTGCCATCATCTACTGTAATGATGCCTTCTGTGAAATGACGGGATTTTCCCGGCCGGACATCATGCAGAAGGCCTGCACCTGCGACTTCCTGCACGGACAGCTGACCAAACGGCACGCCATCGCACAGGTAGCCCAGGCTCTGCTGGGCTCTGAGGAACGCAAGGTGGAGATCACTTACTACCGCAAGGACGGTGAGTATGTCAGCTTGTATCATGTGCTAAAGTGTTTCATATGAAACCAAAGGACTTCAGATAATTACACAGTGTGTCCTGTATAAACTGACCATCGTCAATAGCTTCAGATGCTGTAGAGTGTGTTGTAGATTACAAACACTGTTTGGTTAGTCATTTAAAACCTCAGTTAAAAGCCCTTGACTTTATAGAAAAAAACAAACGTTATACAAGATTTCATATCAACGGTTTCAGCTGAGAATGTGATGTGCCCATATTACATAACATCTGATGGCTTTAATGAAGCTACAACAGGCCACATTCCTCCTGAATCCTGACTGGATTCAGTGATTTCTGCAGAAGTGCTTAATGGCCCATTAGTCTGAACGGCTCAAATATTAACAGTCTTAAATACAAAAGTCATTTAAAAATACATTTTAGACCAATTACGAACTTTTAAACTCCATGGCAACATAAGCCAGATGAGAGCAGATTTATGTTCCAGTATACCAGTTATTTATAAGGGCTATATTTTCATCAGTCAGTTAAAATGTCTTTCTTTACATAAGTTGATATTTCAGTGTTCAGTTTTTTCTTTTGTAAATTTGTTTTGTCAGGTCATTGTATTCCATAGTTTCTTTATTAAATTGTAGGAGAGAAAAAAAGTAGAGTGTGTTTGTGAGAAATTTTGCTGCGGAAGCTGAAGTCTATGGCAGCTCCTGTCTGAAGTGGTGCTATAATCGTATGGGACAGTTTTGCCTCGAATCTCATAGAAATCAGATGAGATCAGATTGAGACACAGTGAGATGAAAGGGGAGTAGAAAGAGTTATGTAAGCAGAGCCACATGATTCCAGGTAAGACAGATAAACAGTTTGAACATAATACTGAGTATAAGCAGTGTGTGTGTGTGTGGTCCTGGTAAAACCAAATGTCCCCAATTGTAATACCAGTAATTTGTGACCTTGTGGGAAAATATTCGGTTCTCATGAGGAAAATCTTATAGTTCATACAGAATTATGCTTTTTAGAAATTGTTTTCTGTAAGGATTGTTATAATTAGGGAATAGTTTGTACAGTATAAAAGTCATGTCTTTAAAAAGTCCCCATAAAACATGGAAACCCAGCGTGTGTGTGACTATCTTTCTTTCCTGGAAAACCTGCATATTATATTAGCAGATAAAATTCCAGTTGATTCCAGACGTAAAGTCTGAATCAGTGCTTTTAGATAAAAGTAAACAGAAATGTTAAACGATTAAGTTACTTTGACAGCACTTCACTATATAAACCAGCTTCAAAATCGAAATCCAATACAAGCCCAACACCCAGGGCATCGCCAACATATTCTGCAGTCTCCCAATTAATAATCTCAAACGTTCTGCTCTTTTATTCTCATCTGCTTACTGCAGTGCATGAAAAGCCACTTACTGTATCCATCTCATATGTCAGGATTTACGGTATAACTTTGATGTCTGTTCTGTGGTGAACTGTAATGGGAGATTCTATCCACTTAGTTTTATTAGGGCAGATCTCATTCCTTTAGCCGGAAGCTATAACCACAACAATTACACTCACTCATAATATAAAAGTGTAAACGCGCAAGGGTGCATTATCTGAGACAGATGTAATGTATTACAGTCATCATAGCCTATTCATGCTCTTTAAAAATTCAATAGCAGTTTAAGGCGTTTTTTAAATAGATAGAGAAAAGTGATTATGTTCTTAAAATCCTATGTTCTTAAAAAGGGCTTGAAAAGCAGCCGTACGGTAATTCACGATTTATTTACCTCACTGGAAAGTGTCTTGTTCTAAACTTTATCGTCAAGGCAAACCTGTCACCTTTTTCCCCATGTCTTTCAGATATTATATGAACTAATGGATATGTCATTGCACTGGTTTCCACCCTGGAGACCACACATAAATTTGGTTCCCTCTCTGAGGTGTAAATTAGGCTGCTCTCCACTTGCCGAGCCAGAGCACAGCATGTTCTGGACCTGTCCTCTGTTTTCTCATTCTGGTTTTAGTGGCTTCCACTGTGAATGCATTAAACTGTGAACAATGAGCAGGTGCGCATATAAATTTTAAAAAAGCCTTTGTCTCCTTTTTTGCTTCGGTTTTCGTCTTTCTTATTTTTCTCCAGACCCTCTTAAAATGGTTCAAATTAGACCCAGAAGAAAATCTTTAAATTCAAGCTGTAAGGGAAAGTTTTACCAGAACTGATGATTTTGTTTTCATCGACTGACCTCATATTTCTGTAGACGCAAGAGGCAGAGCTTTAGGGACTGACTGACAGCCTCAGTCCCCATTTACTTTTATTGCATCTTTATTTCTATAGTGAAAGTGGATAGTGACTAGAGGAAGAAAGACATGTACATGAGTTTAAGAGGGAGGAAATTATAGCCAAATTTAACTGTTTGGTTAAACATCACTTTAGTAAAACGCCTGTGTTCTGCTACTTTATAAAACCCAGAAACTGGTACAGTGATTTGAGGAACCTACATATAATGTAACATTAAAAACGTTTGAATCTGCAAGGAATCCTACAGCCAACTGAAGACACTATAGAGTAAATATGCTTGTGATTAGAAGAGGGTTTGAACCTAATTAGCTTTTAGAAAGTTGCTTCAAAGAACCACCTTTGAAAAATAACCTTTAGAGCTGAACAGGGTTTAGTTCTTTAGTTCTGCAGCGATGGCCACCGAAGGGATTTGCATAAAATACAGATTGTGTTTTGAACATTAGAGCGTGTGTAAGGCTGTTCTGAATGCTGAAACATACACAGCACTCTGAAGATAGTCTCTGCATATTGACCCTGCATTTTAACATTGAAAAATTATATGCTTCCCCTTTAGCAGTGTTTCATATTCAAGGATCCTGACTTATTCCATTACACACACACTTGTACACACACACACTTGCACACATACACCCACCTGCCATATTGTACCTAACAAAGCTCTGTGCTCCTGAGTTTGGGTCATGCCTCATTTAGCATTTATATTGCAGTAGAATATGATAGCCCTGCATAATTCTTCAGAGACTTCCTGTCTAAGAAACACCAGTGCGAAACACTGCTGGCCTGGCAAATTCACTAAAGGATTTCATTCATTTGCAAAGAATCTAGAATTCAGCCGAATCCATTTTCTGAGTTACATTTGCATTCAGCTTGTGTTCAAGTGTGTGTTCCTGTTGCTAAATGTATCCTCACTTCTACTCTGTTCTGAGGGCTATTTTTGTATTTGAAAGCTTGTAGCGAGTTGTGGCTCAATCTAAAGCCTTTAAACAGTTTTTGAAAGAATATATTTCATTTAAGGCTCTAAAATCGGTTTATAAAAATAGCAGCATTTTTTGTCAGCATTATTGTCAGATTTATTACCTGACATCACTTCCTAATAAATGTTAATATATTTATTAAATATGTCTTTATTATTAGGTCCAACAAGAAATAATTTACTACAGTAGCTCTTGTACAGACGTCATGTTTTTATTGGTTGAGCAGCTGGAAGTGTGACTTTATGTTTGTGAATGAAGGAATGGTGGGATTAAAATTTCAGTTTATTGTCAAATGAAGAATTCTGTGGAAAAGAATGACAGTTTCTCTGTGTCGTATCGTTTAATCTATGTGCTGAGGTTCACAGCTAAACACATGCATCCCTGCTGCCCCACAGGCCTCTGTATGATTAATGAGCTGTGTTTATTAACACCCTCTCCACCAATCAGCACGCAGCTCTGGGATCCATGTAGCAGTCATTCTAAAGACTGAACGGCACCATGTCAAACACTGTGTGTAGATGCTGAGAGTATGTACAGAGATGACGAATGTCAAATAATGAAGATCTAATCACATATTCAAGCAACATCTGGCTCTGTATTTTCTGGTAGCGCACACACTTTCACGCTGTAGACATTTGGACTTCCTAATGAGATTGGAATTGTTCACACTTGGCCTCTGTACGCTTGATTCACATTCTGTGAAAATGGAATCTGTTGATACAGATCTTTTTTCCATTATGAGATGCTGCAGATTAAATATTGCGGTTTGGCTTTGGCAGAGACTGAAGGGAAGGGACACACACACAGATAGAGGTATTTATAGCTCTCGTGCATTTGGTAGGTATGATGTTTGGAGTTTCAGCTCAAGGGAACAGAGAGACAGTCTTCGCTGTTGTACTGTTAACCCACAACAATACAGCAGAAATAAAACCTTTTAGGATTTAAGATTATTATTTCCAAAGATAAAAAATGCTGTTTCAGATGATGGAGATCGGTTAGCACAAATATTGCTCCATAAGAAGCATCAAAACACTCCAGAAAACATTGTTATTGTTTGGTTTGAGGAAATACAGACCTACTAAATTGTTTTCCTTGTATCCATATCAAACCATAAGCACAAACAAACGCACATTTCCCAGCGGACCAAACAGAGACGGACAGAGCAGATGACCTTTATAAACAGATGAGCTCAGCAGTCGTGAGGTGACACACATGAAAGCTAAACATGAAAAGGCTCCATGTTTAGTTCTATAAGACAGGACACAGCCCCACGCGACACACAGACGTTCTCCGATCATCTGATGCGCAAGAGCTGGCTAAAATTTTCCAGCTCCAATCTGATTGGCTGGCTGCTGTACACACTTCCTAGAAGTTGCACAGGTTTCTTGTTAATCCCAAATGAAACAAAGTCAAACTTCCTGGTTGCTACAATAAACAGAAGGAAGAATTAATTAGACAGAGCCGGGCAGGTTTATGACTTTAAATCCTTTATCCGTTTTAAGAGTTTTTATTTCAGGAATTTATAGTGGAAGAAATAAAAAGCACAACTGTATATTCCACTGTTCGGCTTATATTGGATTTCAGGTTTACAAGTCCTTAAATCAACAAGCTGTGTAAAACTGCAATGCCAATAATGAAAAGTTTGGCCATCTGAGACATTCATTAAAATGTCAGTCCATCCTTTACTTTTATCGTTGCTTCATTTATCCTCTTCTCACATCCTTCACCAGAAGTCGATAAAACCACCAGTGATAAAATGTTTCTCTTTCATCTTAATAGGAGCAAAACACAACAAGCATCACTGCATTTAATGCTTATTGTTTGCGGCTTTGATTTTTATTGATCTGATGTTGTGTTGTTAGCCCCGCCCACACTGTAAAGTCATTGGACGAACATTAAGATAATATAAAAGTCTTGTTCTTTTTGCATCTTACACAGATACACACACACACACATGCAACCTTTGAAATATAAGGCAGCTAATTAGGGTCTGTCTGACACGTTGACCAGCTATTGTGTGTGTTACAGTTATTTCACCCCTGTAGGGCAGTAATAACTGACCTTTCACACTCTCCTCAAACAGCAATCAGTCACAGTGTGTGTGTGAGAGAGTGTGTGTGTGTGTGTGTGAGAGAGAGTGTGTGTTTGTTTGCACTGAAAATTTGACATTGCAGGCAATGAATAATTCAACCAGCCAGTTCCCGCCCTTTTTACACAAAGGATATACTCATATACTCAAAAACAACAGAAACAAACACATACAATAACACACTAATGGTCATTCTCTCTTCTCACTGGATTTTACAGGAAAACTCTTTAAATGTCACCAACAAATTCAACCAAGATAAAAAAAGGGAAAAATATGATGAATACAAAAATTTGTAATGATTTAAAAAGGTGTGTGTGTGTGGCCATAGATTACTCTGATACTGTGTGTGTGTGTCTGTGTATGCGCATGTGTGTGTTGTGCTTTCTACAGAAGTCTTCACAGGCTCTGTAGGTTTAATTATTGATCATGGAAATTGAATCTAATGAAATTTCCATCATCTTGAAACAAGAACTGAGCCCAATACATTTTGTCTGCATATATACAAAAGAACATAAACACACACACATTTTCTAAAATAAACATTTCAGTTCTTTACATCCTATGCAATACAGGAATAATACACTGGCATGTTGTTTTGAGAATAATCTATACAAACTGTCATTAAAGATTTTTAGTGCATCTCAATAACATTAGAAATGTGTGAAAGCATTAGCAGGGTTCCTCTGTGACCCGGTTAACTCGGTTTTGAACACGGCACATGATTAACATCTCAAATAACAGATTAGTTTAACAGACAGTGAAACTCTGGGCTCCCGTAACTCGAAAGCAGAACAAATGGGCAAGAGTTGCCAAATTTTGTCCACTCTTCAGCTCAGGACAGACATGAGGCGACCATAAATGTGAGCAATGACATTCTGAATGGTTGCTCAGCCAGACTGCACCGTTCCTGTCCTGCTGTGAGGCAATGAAGCCGAGCCTCGACAGATGCAGTCGCTCACAGAAAGTTGTCAAGAGTTTGCAATAGAACAGTACGATCAAACTCAGAGAAGCCGCTGCTAAAATTGTGCTAAATTAAGACCAGTGTGTCCACGCAGCTGCACTGCTTTATTAAAGTCAAAAACAACTTCTTCTGAGAAATGGTTGTGAAGTTACAGTACAATCCTTCAGTGTTAAAACAGCATCAGCTGTGTTGTACAATGTGCTGTAATGAGAGCTTTGATCACTTTTGAGAGCAGTTCCTGGATCAGTCAGCACAGACTTAAATGCATCATTTACTCACCCCCGTGTCTTTCCACATCCATATCTGGAAGATAAATGGAGATATTTTAAGAAATGTTTCAGTGCTTTTTTGGCCAAACAATGGAAGTCAACGGGTGCTTGGTTACCAAGGTAACTTTAAAATATTTTAATCTGGGTTCCTCGGAAGCAAAACAGAATTGTTGGGTGAACTATCGCTTTACCGTGTCTTACTCTTGAATAGTTTAAAGTCATTAGGGCTGAGAGCTCTGTGTGACCTGCTGACCTCTCTCAGTGTATGGCTGGAGTTTGACTGTGGTTTCCCCTGTTTTACACACTCAAGACAAGCATCAGATCACGTTTCCTTAAGGACGTCACTGGGTCAACACAATCATTCTTTATTTATGGAGGTCACCATGATGGCTGTTTTTTAAATCACTCTTTAAGTCCACATTGCCCAAACATGTGCATCCACACACACAAATTCACACAGAACACACAACCACACTGTGAAAGTCCTTCTCAAACAGCGAGACTCCAGCAATTGTTGTATTACACATAATTATCATGTTTTCCTGCCGATGCCCTTCACATAATGCAGACTGAATAATTGATTCCTCTACTCTGCATATGGTCCCTAATTCAGCCATACAGAAACAGTGCAGAACATTCATGTGTTTTACTTGTGCTGAACCCACTGCTCTGAAACTGTGGTTTAAAATGCCAAAACTTCAATTAAAGTTTAAAAAAGATTTAAATAAATAATTAGTTAACAAAAGTTATTAAGGCTGAAAACATTGTTGCAGGTTTATGTTTACATTTATTAAGCAGATATTAAAGAGTTGGTGTAAGTTCACAGAAAGGTATTGCTTTATGTTTGAAATCTTTAGTGCGTTGTTTCTTTTTAAAAATGTTATTTGTTGTGAATAGGCCTTTAGTTTGTAGTGCCTAGAAATTGACTTTTTTTAAAGCACTAAATGTTTATGTTTCACCATTTAGTGTGCACTTTGTGTTTAGTGTTTGTGTTTAGTGTGTGTGTTTATTCGTGCCCCTAGTGGACTGTCTAATACACTTAAAGCATCCCCAAAGCAGCATAAAATTCAAGCATTTTAAGTACTCATTCAGTTCCATAGGGCTAATCTCTTAAGCTCCTCTTCTACTCTCACTCCACACACGCACACACACACAAGGATTCCCCCGTTTCCTGAATTTGGCTCTCACCTAGGTTAATACAGAACGTAACCAAACCGGATTAGAACTGACAGGTTGTTGCCCTCTGTGAACATTCCTGCTTTAAACGGATATTTAGGCTTGGTCAGGCAACAAAATCCCGTCCACATGCAGCTAAGCCAATATCCAAAGCATCCAAATGCTGGGAAACACTTTCTTTTATATATTTTGTACACAATATTATGTTATTAATTTCTAATTGGCCACCACTTAAGATAAATGTGTAAAAATTGCTTAGCTCATCGATTCCTAATGATATTTTATGATTACATAGAGTGTCACTCTATTATATCAACATGTCACTAATACTGGTTAGAATTGTTTGAGGGATATGGGGGTAAGAGAATTTGGGCTGGGCAGAGAATAAGGATAAACAGGAAGTACCAGAGCTTAAAAAGCTTTAGTTGCTGTTGTTGCTGGTTCAGTCTTACAGGATGTGTTGTTGTGTTGTGACAGCGATGCAGCTGAAGGTTAGATTCTCTGGTCATACACCTGCATCTCTCAGTCCATTCATCCCCTACAGCAAGAGAAAATAAGATTACATTAAACATATTACTGCGCTTTATCAACAGCATTCATAAATAAACCAGTTCACTCTGGATGCTAATTGCTTGATACAATCTTACCGCATGCTAAAACAAACAGTTTGTGTTTCTATCAAACATGCCACTGAAATTAATTTATGTTATAAAATTTGTAAAAAATATTGTGTCCATATTTTTAAATGATATATTTTTATTGAGCTACATTTATATTTTGGTGTGTCTTTCTCTGATGCACAAAATGATACAGAACATGAAACTGAAAGTGCTTCATTCATGGCAACATAATGATGATGTATTTAATCTGAACACTGTAAGCACTGTTGTTGTTCCAGGTGTTAAGCTGTGTGTGTGTTTGTGTGTGTGCATTTTACATGCTCTGCAGGTGGTGATTGAACAAGCTCTGTAGTGTATGTGCGTGTGTGTGTGTGCGTGTGTGTGTGCGTGCGTGCATGTGTGTGTGCGTTTGCACACTGTTGCTAAAAATATCACAGATTGACAGAGAAACTCTCGGCACATTGGACCAGAGCTCAATCTCAGGTATATTTATAGATCACATGCCCGAATCATCCACCCACAAACACAGTGAAAAAACACACTGCTTTCAGTCCTCAGCGTCTCAGTAACAGATATCTGTTCATTCAAGCAGCACTGAACAGACACAAACCCACTCGCTCTCACAGGACGGCTGTTCCTGCAGGCTAAAGTAATCAAACAGGGAGTTGTCATCATGGTGAACTCATCACAGCTCCCTGATTTCTGTCACAAAATCCTGCTTGAACAGAAAGTGTTGTTCTCCTTAGAGGGGAGGCTGGGTAACTAAACAAAAACTTTATTTCAAAAAAGGGCTGTTAACCTTTAGACTTCAGCTTGTTTGTCCAGATTAAGTTTAAATGTGTTTTTCAAGCAAACATGAGATCATTTTTTGTTTTTGTTTTTTAATATAAACCAAAAAGACAGCAGTTTTTTCATGTGGAGATTCATTAATCAGAAATATAATCTGGAGGGAATCTAAAATATGACAGTCATTTGATCTGTTATACACAGTTGTTCTGCTGTAGCTGGTGGCTCATTACTGTAAAGTAAACGGCTGTATGAATGTAGTGGAAAGACTGAGTTATAATTATGGAAATGATAATGGCTATGGCAATAATGAGGGCAATTATGTCTTTAGATAAGGCAGCTTGTGGCTCATTACCACAACTGTTAACTCTTGTGCCCCAGTAATGATCAACTTTTAGCCACAGTTTCTCTTCAAATCAAAGTGGAATCAAAACCACAGCTCCAGTCTGCCTTTCTCAAGGGCCATCTTGCCCTTTAGTTGCCATGGCAATCCCCGTCTTTGACTGTCGAGAGAGAATCCTGAAGCCATCAAACTGAATAAACATCAGAGTCTACACACTCCAAATGGTTTTTAAGTTTGTTTACTTAGGAAAAGTGGCTGCTTTTACCTCCTGCCTTGAGATTTCGTTTGTATTTGTTTTTATGTTTAATGCGTGTTTAATTGTAAAGGCATTTTCAGGGCACATCGGACAGCAGTTGTAAATAATGAGTGTTTGTTTGTCTTTGTGTGTCCACAGGCTCAGACTTCCTGTGCACAACACACATCATTCCAGTGAAGAATGAGGAGGGCGTGGTCATGATGTTCATCTTAAGCTTCGATTATGTGCTGAGCGAGGGCAGCATGGACTCATTAGACAGACTCAACCACACCTCTCCTGCCAGACAAGAACAAAGTAAGACTGATGCTTCCTCTCTTTCTTCTAGTTTCTACTTTCTTTGTTCATTTATTTATTTCATTTTTTCCTTTCTTCTATTCTATTCTATTCTTTTCTTTCTTTCTTCTATTCTTCCTTCCTTTCTCTTCCTTCCTTCCACCTGTTTTGCTGTCTGTCAGAAGATCACAGGGAAATGAATGGAAATGTAAACAAATAGAGTTTGTTTGGTGGCTGATAGAGAGAAACAGAGAGAGCTGTGGAGGAAGAAGGATGAGTTAGGAGGGTTTATTTGCTGCAGTTGCTTTGGCTCACCAGCACACACTGTCAGGACTGAGCGCAGTCAGCCAGAAAGTAAATGAAGAGCGGGGAAATCATTTATGTGACACACTGTTACAATTATTTGGATCCCCGAGGCCAGGTGCTGCATGCGCTTCATTTATAAGACCCTGTTCACAGAATCTAAACTTACTAAACCGCCCAATACAAACAGAGCAAGTGTGTGTGTGTGTGTGTGTGCGCGCTATAATTATGACAAATGTTCATAGAGACCTGTAAGTAATAAAACTGCTGTACAGCATTTTCTGCCAAATATGCAACTGCATCAGTTTACACACATGTTCAAATACACACACACACACACACTTATTCACACAGACACACACACATATACACACACAGATCCTGACGTTCTCTTCTAACTCTGTATTGGAAAGTCACATCTGAACTATGAAATCCAATTAATATCCTATGCTAATACCATCTCGCTGGTATCATAGCAACAGGAAATGTTTTGAAAAGGACATCTGTGTGGATTCATGTGTGTGTGTGAGTTGGGGACTGTTTAGTAGGGCTGTTGTAAACTGATGATTTGTCATTGCAATGCAGGCAGTGTTTTGCTGAGACACATCGCAGCGTGTAAAAAGAAACAGGGATGAATATATATTCCCTAGATTTTTCTCCCCCTGAGAGTACGAGGGCTGAATCGAGAGAAACACTAAACCGGTGAAGCAAAAACAAACTAGCCTGTAAAATTTACAAGCTTTTCCATCCTGACCCCTGTCACTGTGTCTATAAACACTGTCAATGATTTATCATGTCTCACTCGTATAAAAGCGAGGATGCCCCCAACACCCCCAAAGACGCTTTTTGTGGGTGCGCTAGCTTTGTTTTGATGAAAGAGTGATATAAATAGCCCGGTTTGGAGAGACTTTTAATTAATGCTGGCGTGGTACCCAAGCCCTAGGGAAGAGATTGAGAGACAGAGAGAAAGAGAGAAATCAGATGAAAGAGAAAAAATAAAAAATGAAGCAATTTAGATGTGTAAACAGAAACTGATGAACCACATGTTGTTTAAGGGATTATGCTTCAAAATGGGATTAATATGTAACAATGTTCAATATTCACTAAAAAACAGTGATATGCAAAGAGGAATTTATGTCAATTACTGACAATAACAGAATATCAATGTACAGTAACTGAACAGATTAACATGGACCAATAACACGTTTACTTCTGTGTGGTCAGTATTCCTCTTCACGGAGTCACATCATGAGGAAAATTCTGCCTGTCACAACACACTAAGAAACTCAGAGATCAGAGATTTGATGTTACACAGATAAACACCACAGCCGTGTATCCAGTGCTAGATCATAAAGAACAGATGCTATGATTCCTAAACAACTGACTAATATTATAAATAAATAAAATGTGTGAACATCCACTAAAGCATTTATTTATGTATTTATGTATGGCTTCATGAAAATAAGAGGCTAAAGTTGAATTTTGCATCTCTTTGAACTGTTTTGTGAACCTGTCACAACATCCTAACAGAGTCTGTTATTAAAGAACAGAGCAGTGAAAAAACACTTAAATAAAATATGTCTGTATTCTGCATGGATCACAGGTCTTACAGGTACGGCAGCCAAAAATGACCCATTCAATTATAAGTGTGAGAGAGGATGGAAAAGCTCATGAAAACAGCATTTCTGGTGAGGGATAGAAATGTTTTAATTATTCATTTCCTTTTCTAGTTTTTGGAAGTTAGAAAAGACTTACTGCAAGGAACTTTGAAAAGCACAAAGATACAATTCAGATTGGATTATACTTTCAATTAACTTTGAAAGACTACAAAACTGTAAAAATTAATAATTTTGGGGTTATTCAGGGACACGGTTTGAAATGTAAGTTACTGTAAGTCTTACTGTATGAAATTTTAAAAGCACAAATATAGAATTTAGAGAGTCTTTCAATAAATATTGACACGCGCTGAGATGTGGTGAATGAACTGTCAGACGTAACAGAGATTGTGATATAATAAGCTTTCCAATAATATTATTTAGAGCACTAGGAGAGTGAGACATCCTCTCATACAGGTTTTGTGGTATTGTAATATTTGATTAAACTGGCCTCAGTGGTCCATAAATAATGTAGCTGTATGGCAGATGTGAAGCTCAGGTAATAAAATCTATTTCGAGTCCTGGAGCTTTTTTATCCTACAGAGAAGAGAGAGAGAGTTTCATTTGATCCACATCTCCTTCAGAATTTCATTGATGTTGATGGCCCAGTTTCTTCTCCATCCGAGAAATCTCTGCTTGTTTAACATTCAGGCAGATCCTGTTAAAGATTCAGGCTGCGGGTCGAACCGTGTGGCCGCAGAGGTTTTCATGCAGAGACTTCATCAGTATAACCTTGTTTGGCGGCTGCTGCCGTGCTACGAATTACATCAACTCATTTACTGAACACATTAAAGGTCTGTACAGTCAGAACATGACAAACGATCATTGAATCGTGGACATATGAGTCTGGAAATATTGATCAATGATGTTTCCCTACATATTCAGTGATAACTGCTAATACACCACAAATATTGTGTCTGTGGTTTTGTTTAAGCTAAATCTTAGCTAAGCGTCTGGAACTTATTGAAGAGTGTTTTGAAAAGCAGCATTATTTCTGCAATCTCATTGGCTGAATTTAATGGTTCAGAAATTACATGCGGCACCATTGACCTTCATAAGCTTTAGTCTTCACTAATTGGCTGTTGTAAATCACAGCAATGACCTGTCAAAATACTGAACCACCTCATTTGATAGACAAGCCCAAGTCGGCTGGGCCCAGTCCAGGTTCACTGCACTGTGCTGTTAGTGCTATGATATATTTATGGAGCCTTTCAGCACCAAATGACATTTTTTGAGGAAACAGGGTCTGATTGTGAGCTGGTCAGTGAGATTACTGTGGGGACTCACAGATACTGGAGGAGGACGTATGACTGATTCAGCAGAAAATAACTGTTTAATTTATTTGGTATTTCCAGATACTGTACTGTTCATTTCTCTCATTTCATAGAAAAAGGACGTTTCTTTCGATTCCGTCTGCCTGCGCCGCTAAGCATGCTGGGAGTGAGTAAGCAGTCTCTCCCCCAGGAAGACCCCGATGAGGTGACCATCCATTCGGCCGATCAGAATGAGAAACCTTCATCCTCCTCGTCATCCCTCTCTCTTTCCCTCTCTCCACGTGAACTCCACCCCCCCACCGGAGAGAGCTGCAGCCCCTCCTACGGAAATGACACCCGGGCTCTGATTGGTCAGAGTTATTTGGGGTCGTGCTCACCAGTCTCAGGGCCACAGGACCACTCGTCTCCGCGGGGGCCCTGGGAACGCGTGGACCCTCAGGAGCCTTTAGGGACTGCGTCCTGCAGGGCATCGCGGGCCAGTATGTGTACGTTTAGGAGAGCCTCATCTACACAGGATCTGGAAGGAATCAGCACACACACACAGAGGACGTACCGTGATCGGCATGCTAGTGAAGGTACACACACACACATCTGCTTATAACAGAAACACAATGATGGGAATCAGTACAATAACTTTTAACATATTATATGTGAATTTGTCCATAAATAGTTGTCCAACAAGAGCCATTATTTGATTTAAATGTAAATCAATAAAAAAATTGTCAAAACTAATATTAAATTCAACCAGAATAATTATGGATGTATTGAAAGTATTTCTTTCTGAATTTTTAATGTCCTCTGAGTGATAAATCTCACAAAACATGCCCTGGAAATTTGGCATAAAATGTTGGCTTGCAAGAACATTACCCATAAAATGCACACAATCCCTTACATGCGATGCACACACTCGTTCACACACGAAGCATACACTCGCTCACACACGATGCACACACTCCCTCACACGTGATGCACACACTCGCTCACACACGATGCACACACTCCCTCACACATGATGCACACATGCGATGCACACACTCCCTCACACGCGATGCACACACTCGTTCACACGCGATGCACACACTCGCTCACACGTTATGTAAACACCCTCTCAGATCTGTCACCGTTTGAAATGCCTTTCACTGTCTGTTCTTACATGTCTTTCTTCTCATCATCTGAACTCTGTTGCTGTCTCAGATAATGGCCGTAGTATTAAAGGTAACAGCTGATAATCAGCATGTGTCTGTCTGCCTGCCGCCTGTGTGACGCATGCTCAGGCTGACACGGAATGCCACTGAAACATGCACAGAATTACCCAGAATGCAGCACAAAAAACCTTCAGTAAAGACAGAGCAGTGTGTGTGTGTGTGTGTGTGTGTGTGGACAGAAAAGGAAAGATTTGCATGTTTTATTAATGTGACGTGGAGCTGCATGGGATGAAAAGCATTTCAGCGTTTGCATTATTTGAACCGATACTTAAGAACTGAGAATGAGCTTTTTGCATTTGCTTTTTCTGTTCTTCTCTTTTTACTCTTCTCTCTCTCTCTCTCTCTCTATCTCTGTGAATTAACACTGGAGTGATTTTCCGCCCCTCCAGTTAAGGTTAATGTATTCTGCTAAAAAATGGATTCTTCAGATTTTTGTGACGCTGTTGTCATAAATCTTCTCGGTGTGCGATTTGTGCCGAGCGTTTCAGCTCAGTGACCTGTTTGCATCAGTGTACAGTTCTGCTCTCCTGACCTTTGACCTTCTGATTTTTCAAAAGTGAAATCATTTTCTACTTCCCCTCCCCCTCTCTTTCGCTCTCTTCTCATTGGCTAGTGTCGCGCTCTTGGATGGCTGGGGGTATGGCTAGAGCTTCTCTTTTTTAACCAGTCAGCATGTCTCTGTCGTCTGTGCGTCTGCTGTCTTTGTATTTTGTGTTTATGGTTTGACTAATAGATGTTGTTCTTAATGATTTGAAAATATTGGTTTAGACAGGTGCATTTATATACAGTAAGTGTTGACAACTTTATGAAAGACTGCAGTTACAGAATGTGTGTGTGTGTGTTTATGTGTGTGTGTGTGTGTGCACCTTAGGTCCATTCAATCAGATCAAGTCCAGTCTCTTGGGTTCCACCTCTGATTCGAACCTCACAAAGTACAGCACCATCAACAAGATTCCCCTCATCACCCTCAACTTCTCAGAGACCAACAATGAGAAGCGAGCCTCTTCACCACATTCCTCTGAGAAAACCATCATCGCACCAAAGGTCAAAGATCGCACACACAACGTCACTGAGAAGGTCACACAGGTGAGATTTGCTGAAAAA
>JBAJNP010008861.1:0-19327 GCA_036877545.1 Yasuhikotakia modesta
AATTATTTATATTGTTTTAAATGTTTTAAAAATAAAAAACACATTTTCATTGATGTTTTTGCACATTTGAACCTCACTGTAAGAGAATAAAATAACATAAAATGCCCCTTTTTGTAAATATAAATCCATTCACAAATGTCCCGAAATAACCCTACAGAAGATGTACATGTAACTAAAGAAGATGCAATGTACAATGTATCTTATAATGTACTGTACCTACAGTAGCACATTCACAGGGTTGCCTGTGGGGCAGTAACAGTAGATGCTGTTTGTCTCCACACAAGCACAAATTTAATGGAACACTTTATCAAAGAGGCTGGCATTCATGTTCCAGCTCTCATCAGTCTCTGAATGCCCTCTGAGCCCAATAAAAGCATCTCCTTCACCCATAATGACTTCCTACTCCTTTGCAAATGACGGTCACTCAAGATAATTGTCCAGATTGTAAATTACATGGCATCCCCCTAGAATGTGTGACATAATGATTGCTAAGTGAACCCTGAGATGGATCTATCATTGTCTCTATCTCATTGTATGCTGAGGAGAACTGGTTGCCAGGTAAACCAAACAATAACAAAAGGTGCTGGACATAGTAGAAGCAATCAATGCTGAATTGGAATAAATACCCTAACACAGATAGTTCATTTGGCCAATTGTAAATTTGCTGTGTTGTGCAATATTAGTTTGTTTAAAAACTGTATATGCACTCTGTTTAATCCTAACTGCTGTCAGGGGAGCTAACATGGCAACCCATATATTTACAGAACTGTCCCCAGAATCGTTACCTTCCTGCCCTTTGGTAAAACTTTGACAGAGATAAATGTGTCAACAGCTGCAACTGATTATTATTATTATATATCTCAGGATTATGTGTTATCTCAGTATTCAGTATTCTCGTTTTAAGCTGCTTTAAAGCAATGTAGCATTGTAAAAAGCGCTATATAAATAAAATAACATTAGGTCACCTGAAGTATTTCAAAGTTGCATCACATTATCAAAGGTAATGAACACACCTTTAAGTAATCTTTAGTTTTGGCGGTTAGCATTTGAGAACCTCTAGATTTCTCTGAAAGACTTTGCTTATCTGAAATTGACTCAAGACTAATGAGTTATTTTCTGGAATGCTCCAATTTCCCCTGGGGCCTGAGAGGAGGATCAGTCATTGTAAATGGCTAATTTTTGTAACCCAAAATTCACAGGCCATCAATCACAACTTCTCATCTTGTCTCTCTTTCTCCTTCTTTACACTCTTCATGTCAATTAAAAAGGGGCTTTCAGCCTCTCTGGGGTTTAGAGTCATAGTAGCACAACTCATAGAAAACAATTCAATAAATCTGTTCACCATGTGTAATGCAGAATGATGCCTGTGTCTAAACTGTAATCATGAGATACATATATAAGTATATGCAAATGTATTGCTACTATTTAACCTAACTGCTATTTTGTTGATATACTATATTTTGATGATATTAAATTCCCTTATGATTTGTGCAGTATCACTACCTAATAGGAAATGATGCCAAATTTGTTTGGGTACTCTATAGCCCAAATCAATTTAAGGGGAGCAAAATAAACTCATGCTTTATAATAAATAAATCTGGTATATTCATGGTCTATTAAATTACTATTAAATTAAACTGAATTAAAACTATTTATTACAAAACTACTTACTATATACATTAAAACTATTACTTCTAAACAGTACACTGTTGTGATATACACTGTTGTGTATATTGCGCCACATTTGTGTGTTGCTGTTTCTAAAAGAAAGACATTGCATTTCTTAAATCTTTTTTTAAGCATTTAAAAATCGCATTGCATTTAAAAATCTTTTGCTTTAAGATGGCTTTTGGCTTTAAACTGACAGAAGTGGAGCAGGATAATCACTGTCGACATCTAGCGGTTTCAGACAGCGTTTGTTAAACCGCGATCGACGGCAGTGCTGCTGTTCTGCCGCCACACCGACAGTCGGCGATCGCGTCTACTGAGAGCCGTTTAAAAATAATCCCTCGCGCCGCGCGGCGGTTATGGGTAATATTCATGGCGGAATTCTGAATTTGCCTTGGAGTAACACATCTTCTGTTCTTTCTTCTTACATATTTAAACAGTGGCCTTCTTTACACTGTTAGCTGTTGTGGAAGTGGATAAATACTAGTACGTTTGAAGTAATGGCTGAAACGGGCTCAGGTGAGCGCTGTTTATAATATTCAAGCAGACTGATAAATACTGCAGTAGTTACAGGGCGCTGCTGAGAATGTAAACACACGATTTTCACAAACAGACAGTTCTTTTCAGTTTTCTTTCATTTTATATTACTATGGAGTCGGTTCATATTTACATTGCTGTAGACTGGTATTGAAACAAACATTTAAATAGATAGTTAGCAGCTTTAATGAACTGACTTAATGCTGTTTATAAAGGCAGTCAATGTAAACCATGAATGTACAGTAAGTATCATAACGTAAGCTCGTTATGATTTGTTTCTTAAGTAGATTTTGGATTGGTCTTAGCTGCTTACGTTACATACACGTTACATAAAGTATTCTCTATTAAAATTTTAAAGCTGTTGGATTTGTAATTGGCAGTCAAATAATGGTGGTAAATGCTGTCTTTAGATATTGCATAAGTTGAGCCAAAAATTTGTCACTTAACTGCATCTGTTTCCAGAGCAAGTAGGTGATATGAAACATGACAACTCTTCATCTCCTGGAATCTCAGATCAAGAAAAAGAAATGGCAACCAATGCTTATGAGGCCTTTAAGGTAGTAAATTCATATATATTAGAGCAGTTGATGTGTATGCAGTGTTGTTATCTGTGAGCACTGTTGACAGGTTATTCTGTGATGTTCCTGTAGGCTGAAAGCTATGAGGAGAGTCTGAAACACCTTGACAACCTCCAAGAACTAAACAAGGAGGACTATAAGATTGCAATGAATAAAGCGGTGACTGAGTTTTTTAGAAGTGGACAAACAACAACCAGCACTCTGAAGCATACATTATTGTCCTTGAAGAATCAGGTTTGATATTACATTTCCTTAGATTAACCTGATGTAAACTAACAAGTTTTACATGTTTCTGGGTCAACATCCTTGTTGCTCCTGAAACTATTTTCCTTTCAGCCAATCAGATTTTAGTGTTTGTTTCATGTCAATATTAGTATTAGTCATAGAACTGAGATAAAAAGGGTAGAGAACCATTTTTGTTAGCATGTTTTCCCTTTAGTTTTAAAGCTAGGTGTTCATTTAAAAGCTAGCCATAGTTAAGGTTAGAAACTAGGAACTTCCTTTCCATGAGGATTGTCATTCCAGGAAAATGTTGACCCAGGAACATTGCAGATGTGGGTTTGATGAAGGTGTACTTTAAATTTAAAGAAGATCACTTTAGAGAAATGTCCATTTAAATGGATTTGTGCAACAAATGCAAAATTGTACTGACTTTAAATTTAAAATTAAGTACTGATGGTGATTCATTGTTTGCAGATGCATACAGCTGCAGATGATATTGATGGTCTGGATGATGTTGAAAACAGCATCCTCTACTACAACCAAGCTGTGATTCATTACCACATGCGACAGTATTCAGAAGCCATTTCCATTGGGGAGAAGCTCTACCAGTTTCTCGAACCTTTTGGTACGTTTTAGAATGCAGATGAAAAATTAATATCAGCACATACAGAGTTTATTTAGGACACTGAAGGTATTGCTTCAGGTAGTGTGTAGTGTGGCATGGCTTGATGGTGTTCTCTGTCCTAGAAGAAAAGTTTGCTCAGGCCGTTTGTTTCCTGTTGGTGGACCTTTACCTGCTCACCTTCCAACCAGAGAAGGCACTGCATCTGCTGGCCATGCTGGAAAAACTGACTGTTAAAGATGGAAACAACAAGAATGGCAAAGGAGAGGTGATAAAGATTCACTTCTCTTTATTATGCACTTCTCTTTATTATATTTATGTATATTGGATTTGTATAGGGTGTAATTTATAAACAAACATCTAGAGGCCAAGCATCCCATCATTTTATTCCTATCCCATCATATTGTGTTTTAAGGCAGAGAGTGTGAAAAGAGATTGTATATGGGAAGGTATAGAGATTGGGTGTGAAGGATGGCTGCAAAAAACAAGTTGCTGAGTAGCTTGTTAAACAGCAATGGTGTTTGTGAGCCAATAAGGAGCCAGAGAAGCTACTTATTAAGGGTCACAATCAACAGTTGCTTTGGGGTTCAACTGTTGCGTAATGTTTAATACCCATTTAAAATGCTGGGTGACTGGGTAATAGAAAATGCAATGTTAAAGCAATGTATTTTATCATGTATTATATCAATTTATTATGTAAATGTTTGTCGGGTCTATAATTGACCCCTGTAATGTTAAATGTTTCTGTTTGCTCTGATTCTGACCATGTGTCATAACTAACAGAGCACCAACAGCACAAATAAAGACTCTGCTGCACAGAAAGCAGAGTTCACAGCGATGATCGAGGCAGCTAAGTCAAAGATGCATCAGGTGAGACAGCTAAACTCTAGAATCAATCACAGTCTAAAGGTTCATCAGCTGCTAATGGTTAAATGTAAAATGCTGTCTGAAGTCAGGTTGTTTTGTGGTGTGTGTGTGCAGTATAAAGTACGCGCTTACATTCAGATGAAGTCACTCAAGGCCTGCAAACGAGAAATTAAATCTGTGATGAACACATCTGGAAATGTGAGTAAATAAATTTTACAGTCACTAATGGAAGCATGTTTATTTTATTGTTTCATACAAATTGTGAGGTTGTGTTCTAACTATTACATACATTGATTATGTGTGTTTGTGTTCTTCCTTTAGTCTGCTCCCTCCCTTTTCCTAAAGAGTAATTTTGAGTATTTAAGGGGAAATTACCGTAAAGCTGTAAAGCTCCTCAACAGCTCAAACATCGCAGAGCATCCAGGACCCCTGAAGACAGGTAAACACTTCATTTACTGCACAGTCAAAAACCACATCAGCTTTAAAAGTAAAAGTAATACAGAGTGAAACAAGCAAACCATCTTATTTTATTGAGAGTAACAGCCTGTGTGATTCATTGGATTGCTAGTGTTACTAAGCTAGTAATCTAAAGCTAATGTTTTTTTTTCCAAGGATGTTTTTGATCAGATGTTATTTTTGTTTCCCTCAAAGGTGAATGTGTGCGGTGTATGTTCTGGAATAATCTGGGATGTATCCATTTTGCCATGGGAAAACATAATCTAGGCCTGTTTTACTTCAAGAAAGCTCTACAGGAGAATGATCACACATGTGCCCAGCTTGGGGATGGCGGTAATGGACAGGGTGAGAATTAAGAATGAAGTCAAGTTCTCCAAGAATTGTAATCTTACTTCAGATCTTCACACTGTGATTAACCGAAGCTGTCAATGACATTAAATGTCATATATTTTGAAACTGCAAGAAATTGTGATTATTGTCATGTTTTGCTTTTCCATCCACAGCAGCTAAAAAGTTCTCAGGCATTCCCATGTGTGCTCTATTAGCTAATAAACGCTATGAGCTGCTGTATAACTGTGGGATACAGCTGCTTCATATCGGCCGGCCGCTGGCAGCTTTTGAGTGCCTGATGGAGGCGGTGCAGGTGTATCACTCGAACCCTCGACTATGGCTCAGACTGGCTGAGTGCTGCATCATGGCTAATAAAGGGGTACAGGCCTACACCTGTTTGTAATATTTAATTATATTTGGAGTATACTTGATGACACTCAAACTCTTTGTTTAGTAACTAGATTCTTCTTAGTGGGTCTTAAAAAAGTGTTAAGTATTTTAATAATTTAGACATTTTAAAGTTATTTTAGTGTATGAAAACCTTTTTTATTCTTAGTTTCTGTTTTTAGAGCTCAGAGCAAGAAACAAAAGGTTTGCCCACTAAAAAGGGGATTGTGCAAGCTGTGGTGGGACAGGGCTATCACCGCAAGATTGTTCTAGCATCACAGTCCACACAAAACACCATCTATAGGTAAGAAACGTTGAGCTGTTTTTGTGTATTTGGAAGGGAAGTAACCAGACTATATTGCTATGTGGTAATGTCAATGTTGCTCCAGTAGATGTCATCCTGTCACGCTCCATTAAAGTGATATCACACCAAAATGAATGTCATACTCATAATGTACTCATAATCTCAGTACAGAAGTACAACAGTCTTGTGCTCAGTCTCTTTAAACATCAGTTCTTGTGTGCTTTAAGATTATTACACTTTCATTCTGTAAACCTAAAGCTGTCACCCACACAGATTTCTAAGAAACAAAATCCCTGATTCAGTGTCCATCAGGGGACTATGACTATTAGGGTAACTATGATGTATGTTGGTATGTGGGCAGTGAGGGGCAGTCAGCAGCAATTCCAGTGGCCAGTATGGAGTTTGCGGCAATCTGCCTGCGGAACGCTTTGCTCTTGCTACCAGAGCACCAACAGCACGACAGCAAATCAGACAACGGCTCAAAAAGCTGCAGCCAATCAGGGAGCACGGACAGCTGCGGTGAGACCAGCGACGCATGCAGGTATGTGCCCATGCATGCAGCATCAGTCAGCACAGGTTGCTTTATACTCTGTACATAAATATTAAACAAATCAAATAGATGTTTGCTGAGCCTTTTTGGTAACTAGATAGTCAGACACTGTTTAACCGTTGATGTTTTGAGTTAACCTGTTGAACTTTTGTTATGACTGACAGTGGAAAGACTCAAGAGGGAGACAAGATTATTACTGCTGCCCCTTCATCACCCCTGAGAAAACAGGAGGTGGAGAATCTAAGGTGAGATTACAGTGGACTGTTCTGGAATGAATGGGACTCACTTCATAATGTGAAGAAAAATAACCTGGAGACTTCATAAATGACTGGTTTCTGAGGTGTGAGTTAGCTCAGCCCCTGGGTCTCAAATACATTTCTTGTAAGAAACCAAGGGGTCTTCCTCAAGGGGGCACTTGACAACTCTGAAAGCAAAACACTCCTTTGCAAACAGATGACTAATAGGACAATGATGTGAGAACTATATGAGACTCACAGTGTAACATTTCAAATCTTTGAATTCCAATTATTCGTGCCTATAGAACAATTTTTAGCATGTAGCCACAAGTCACTGTTATTTGCTAAGCTAACCTCCTTAACCAAGAAACAATAATCTTCAGTCGGGTATAACATTAAACGTAACAACTGATAATTACATTGGTAATTATCGCAAACCAGTTAACCTCCATTATTTGAACCCATTCATTTTTATTGTGCTGCCCTTGCTCCAGGCGTACCTTCTCTGCTCTTTAATTGTGTATAACCCTCCCCTGACTCATGACACATCTCTCACTTATTTCCTGCCCCCACTTTACTATTCACTCTCATGTTACTTTTTTTGCTTTGGGGATTGATTAGGTCTTTCACCCGCTCTGGTCTTTTCTCCCTCCCCCTCACTTCTGATCCAGCTGGAGAGTTTGTTCCAGCAGGAGGGAAGGGGCGTGGTTTGTGGATTGTGTTGACCCTTCACTAACACCCCGACACAGTGACACTTTTACAAGACTGGCTGCCATTTACTCAAATGGCTCTTCCTGGAATCCTGCAGGCCATTGTGTCACTGGCATTTCCTCTTTTCTTTTGCCCTCTCCCACTCTTGCCCTGTAATGCGCTGTTTGAAGTTAAGCCTGGTGTGGCACTTAGGACACAACGCAAACAGGATCAAATTCACATTTTTTTTATTTGTCCGTCTAGGTTAATGTTCATTTATGAATTCTTTGTTAATGAATGTTTTTCCATATAAATAAATAATAGAAACTTTGAAAATCAATTTAGTTTAAAAAATGGCATGGGTGGAAATGAACAATAACCTAGACAAACAGATGCTGTGAAAAAGTTCTAATATAGTTAAGAGTGGATTGCTGTAATGTGGGACATGTTTTTGTATTTCTGACTTCTGTACTAAATTACAATGTTAAGACATCATAGTAAATCCTAACCTAATATTATTAAATACTTTGATCACATGGCAGTACAGCTTTAATTTATTTATAATTTCACCACTTTTGTCCCACATTAGAACAATTTACCCTAATTTATTTTAGCACTTGCATTAACTTTTTATTATTAATTAAAGCTTGTGGTAAAGTGGTAAACCATTGTGGTAAACCATTTATTAAGTTTATGAAAACATGCAGGTCTTCTGTTAAAACCAATGAATAGTCACTAAAACACTGTTAACTTAACACTGATTAAAATACTGTCACTAAAATACTGTTCTTCTTTTCTTTGGTTCTGCCCCTTCTCCAGATGCTCAATTCTAGCCTGCAGTGCATATGTGGCTCTCGCTCTTGGGGACAACTTAATGGCTCTTAACCACGCAGAAAAACTCCTACATCAGACAAAGCTGTCAGGATCACTCAAGTAAGTCTGTCTCTCTTCTATCTGATTTCCATCTTTTACGAGGCCTCTATTTAAACTCTGTAAATTAGCATTCAGTAAATATTTGTGCTGCTCTAATGCCCCTTTGATTGACAGCGGCTCTAGCCAATCCTGAGTGACAGGATGCTTGGTACATAACTTCTTTAAACATCTGTGTCTAGTTTGGTAACTGTGTCTGGTTGGTTTATTAGATGGATAGATGGATTTCCCAGAAGCAAGCTGAGACTAAGCGGTGAATCACCGCTCTCAGTGTAAATCAACCAGTTCAGCTTTAGTCTTTCTGTTGGGAAGTGACTTTAAATAATAAATCTGGAATCAATGTTTGATGAATTGTTTGGTGTGTTCTCAGGTTCCTGGGTCACCTGTATGCAGCCGAAGCGCTCATCTCTCTGGACAGAATCTCTGATGCCATCACTCATCTTAACCCAGAGAATGTAACCGACGTCTCGCTAGGCGTGTCACCCAGCGAGCAAGACCAAGGTACACAACCGAAACATGTATAAAACATACAGGTTTTCCAGGACATGTATTTTGATTGTGGGCTCATGTGTGTTTTTGCTCGCTGACAGGTTCTGATAAAGGAGATCTGGATCCTGTTGAGTCCTGTAAGTATCTCCATTTTTCATGTCTCATTAATTTTAAAGTTTGACAGGTGAGGAAGGAATAGTTGCCCTATAATTCAGTGAAATTCTAAAGAACACCTTTTTTGAGAAGTTTTTCCTTACAAAGATGTATCATAGTTTACTGATCATGCCTGTCAAGTTCCAAAAACACAGATGCATTAACTTTGTAAGGAACAGAAAGTACATTTGTTTTCCACAGATATTCCAAAACAAATGCCAAAACATTTAAATCTTATCGCCATTTAGTCTTGGAATTCTGACACACATTAAATGGGCTATTCTAATTGGTTCTAGTTTGGACAGACATAACTATAAATTCACCCTGTGCAGGTTGTGAGGTAAATATTCCTCACAACCTGCACAAACACGCACTGAATGCAGACACAATTGACTTTGTTGTAATCTGTTGATGTGTGTTACAGCAGGGAAGCAGACGCCTTTATGTTACCCCAGCTCAGTGAGTTCTGCCAGGGCCACGATGCTCTTCAATCTGGGGAGTGCGTATTGCTTGAGGAGCGAGTATGATAAAGCTCGCAAGTGCCTTCATCAGGTAAGCACTCCGGTTACAATGTGTTCTGCGCACATAAGCACACACAGTCATGCAGATGTCCTTCCTGAATCCACTCATACTCATTAAATTGCCTCTACATCATTTGATATGTGATTTCTCTGTGTAGGCTGCTTCAATGGTTAACACCAAGGAAATACCTCCAGAAGCAATTTTACTGGGCGTTTACTTAGAACTACAAAATGGTAAGTCACAGCCTTCAGTAAGGCTTCATTTTGGCCAGAAACATTCACAGACTTTTTTAGTCTCTTTGTGATTGACAGACAGGGTAAACTCTAGTCAGATTATCTGCTTGTGTGTGCTATATATTAATAGTGTTACATCAGTCTGTAGCAAGAATTAAATGTGTATCATTTGAGTCTCTTATTTACTTGCTCAAGGACCACTGTTAGCAAAAATGCTGCCTATTTATGTTTCAGATTCCTATATTGAGGTTTCATGTGGGTTACATTGCTCCCTGTGCAGAATGTAGATGGAGTGGCGTCTTACTAGGGTTTTGAACAGTGTTTTTCACAGAACTTCTCATCTTTGCATATTCTTGCATGAGTATTTTGTAATGTTGAATTTCCTTGAAGCATTAGCAAAGTCACTGGCCACATCATTTTCTGGCGTTAGACAGTCTGCATTCCAGTTCTCAGCCTAAATCATCCAACAGGTGCTGTAAGATGAATGTTTGAGTGATTAAAGCTTTTATATTTGCTCTTACAGGAAACACACAGCTGGCCCTACAGATCATCAAACGCAACCAGCTCCTCCCTTCCATCAAGGCTGACTCCTCCCCTGACCTCCGCAAGAAACCGCCTCCCTTCCACTCCACCCAGCCCGTACAGCCCATACAGACCCCTGCCCCCTTTTCACAAGTACAGCGCAAGTGATTCCACCTGCAGAACCCCACCTCCCCCCTAAACATGCAGAAACACATCTTTTCAAATATTATTTATGAGGCTGTGGCAACCTGATAGATAGACGTATGAATTAAAAACAAACGCATGGAACTGGTGAAATGTGGACTGGTTGCCTGGTAGAGTCTGTCATATTGTGTTTGGGGTTTATGAAATTATAAATAAATTTTATTTACACTTAGTGGTGTGATGTTTATGAGTGGTGATGACACCACATACAAAGACCAAGTCTCCTAAGAGGAGAGATATATCATATGACTGTATGAAAACAAAAATCAATGGATCAAAAATCATTGTTAGGATCTTACTAGCATAAAATCATGAGCGCTTGTTTGAGAATATTCCTTTAACATTAAAGGTTTCCTTTTTAAAAGTGTATACCTTTCTCCTACTAGTGCAAATAAACGTCCACTGATGCCTGGGCTGTTGGTGGACAGATGTCTGCTTGCTTTCATGTGTTGTCTCTTATTTTTTACCCCCTTCCTCAGGGTGGCCCATCAGTCTTTTTATGCTGCCTCATTCTTATGCTAAGTCCCCCTGCCCCCATGCCACACCCTGTTTTTCCACCCACATCTCCCTTCATTGTTACCCTGATTTCTCTACAGACAGGCTGTCAGTGATCTGAGAGAGAGCTGCTCTCTAAGCTGTGATGGAACAGATATTGTTTCGCAGCCGTCTGATGCTAATGCTTTAAGGAGTGTTTCGTTCTGTCACCCTTTAACTAACATGGTAAAAAATAATTGAAGAAAATTTCTATAAATCTAATCAGTAATTGAAAATGTGTAATGTTACCAGTTTCTGTTCCCCATTCAACAAGATTATTGTATTTAAAAAAAGGACATTTCATGAGGAGGTTTGATTACAATATAAAACGGGCAAAACTAAGATGGGCCTGATTTACTCATCTTTGTTTTTATTTACTCCAGTTTTTATTTCTGTAATGTTCAACAAAACTGTTTTACCTTTACTGAGCAAGCATTATAGAAATGCTATAATTCACTTATATCGCTGCACAATTGTTTTAATACTATATCCAACAGCTCATATTTACCTATTATTTTAAAATCAATCTACAGGATGTTTCCCATTGCTTATACCCAAGTCAGTCCCATCTGTCGGACCACAAACATTTTCCTGCAGGCTCAGGCTGTATCTTTGCCGAACCTCTGGGCTACACCCTGCTGACCTTTGACCTGCTGGTATGCAGGGACGCCCATTCCTTAAACAGCACTGGTGGCTTTGAGGCTTTTGTCAAGTAATTTAGACAGAACAAAGACTTTTTGTGATAGTGCTCCTTGAATAATGACAATTGTTTCATCAGTGATTTAGGGAGCAATGTTACTATAACATACTATATCATTAAGACAATTTTGAGTAATATGTGTTTAAATTAACTGAATTAAAGGTACATATCTTATGGATAGGTTCTGATAGCTACAGTCACTGATTGAACATACAGTTGTGTATGTTTTCTAACATTAATCACAAACTGAAGGGAATTCCTTCCCTGTCAGCATAACGTTCCACTGTCATTGAGATCAAACACAGTTACAATACACGACCTTCTAGACAACAGAAAATTAATTATTTGCAGAAACTGGTGCTATGTTCTAAAACCAGTGAGCTCCCTAATGCTCACTGCCAAAATGTGTCACGCTTTAAGACATGAACAAGTTGCCAAGCTTGTTTAGGTGGTTAAGTCAGACCTGGCCAGGTTGCACACTTTAAAGGGACACCTCACCCCAAAAAACAAACCCATCAAACCCATTTACTCACGTTTAGGTTTTTGCAAATATGTTCCTGGAACAACATTTATTCGTTTTTAACAATTTTGTCAACTGACCTAAAGTAAATCAAAATTTTGTCAAAGTTACACAGTTTTTATTGGTTTACTGGTTGTGATGCATTCATATATATATTACATTAAAGTAACAAGTTCATAGAATTTGTAACCAAATCAATTGTTTTAGGAATTTTATTTTTGACAAACAGACAGATACCCATTTTAAATTCAGAATATAGTAAAAACTCAAAAGAAATACAGGATCCAAGGGGTACAACTTTATTTGTAAACAGCCAAAAACAAAAAAGAAAAACCTGCATAGGAAATGTTTAAAGTCCACAAAAGACAAGTAAACAAGACTGTAGACCACTAAGTTTTTTTTATAGTCTTAGCAGCCTTATTCACAAAGTAAAACGACTCTTTTGTTGCTTTGGTTGAGGGGGTGACAGTGACGGGCGAGTGCTGACATTTTAAATAAAACAAAGAGAGATGGAGAGAGACTTGGGCCTCTTGGAGAGGCTTTGTAACCATTATCGTCTCTGCCTGAGAGGACTGCTGACCTGAAATCAGTGTTTCTACTGCCATTCCACATTAATCGTTACCCTTTAAAAGGCAAAAATGATGCCAGGTCTAAGATTTGGGGCAGAATCTCCACACACCTCTTTGCTTAGCCTGTCTTACAGTAAAGCCTCTTAAAATAAAGGTGATAGAGTTAAAAAAATATTGGTGTATGGCGAATTTCAGTGCCAGGGACACAGGGTCTAAATGTCTATTATCACTGTAAATATAATTATGGAACAGGCAACTGCCCTCAAAGTTTTTGAAAACCAATTTCTTGAGCTTTAAGGCATTTCTGATTCATCTCAAGGCAATGAATTCTGTAGCAGCCATTAAATGTGAACAGATTTACCACAGTACATGACGTAAATCCAATTAAGGAGGCAAACGGCAGGCTGTTTCAGTTAACGTCAAGGTTAAGACTATAAAATCAAGTTAGGACAACGTGAACAGTATAAGGTTTGGAGGTGCTGGTATAAATGTTATGAGATCACCCCCTCCGTGAAAACTGACATGCTTGAAAAAGATCCCATAGAATTCCTAAACAGCATTTATCCTCTTCATAACACACAAAAAACCTCTACTAACAAAGGAGTTACTAACAAAGGATTCACTATCAAACTGTATGAAACAAATATTGAACTTTAGTCTAATCTTAAATCTCTACAAAGCTACCTGAGTTGTTTTAATGTGTGTATACACATTTATTTTCATAAGATAATACAATCATAAAAGCGGTCCATGACCATACAATTCTGAACTGTTTTATTTTCTGTTTTTCCCCAGTAAGGAAGAGGTCATAAGCTGGAATAACACCAGAAATGGTGACAAACCCGTACAATTAGAGACCAGAGGTCCAAAAAAAGCAAGAAAAAAAGGAAAACAAAGTACACAAGTGTGAAATTCAAAGACATTAACTGAGTTTGCTCAAAGTGTCTTTCTATTGAGCGTTTGGAGCAAAAACGATATTTTATTGATAGCAATATTATCTGGATGTCAAATCAGTCCTGAAAAAGGATGATTTGACTGTAGAACCAACATTTCTACAGTGTCCTGATTTCTATAGAATTACCACATATCAGTTTTTTCATAGTGGCTTATCAACACTGATCTCACCTGAGGTCTTTTAATTACAGCTCACAAAATGACCAATTTCTTCACCAAATCTAACACTACCACCTCTCATCACATCTGTGGGTACTTTGGTAACTAACTTTTCATTTTCCATCTTGGGATTTGTAGGGCATCTGGTAAAACTCTGCTAATTACAATCACACACAAAAGACATCCAACACATTAGCTGTCCTCTGCAATAAGTCTAACTACATTTAAATACATCAACAGCGAGTTTTATGCAAACACTCTAGGTGAAATTTATTAATCTTTGAGCAAATTTGAAAAATATATTAAATACATCTAGACACTGAGGATTCAATTGAACAAGGTCTTTGGCAGTTTCCAGTTCTAATTAGATTCCAATAGCCAAAGCTAAGGAGATCTGCAGCCATGGTAAGGCTATGTGAGCCAAAGAGGTATCTTACTTTGTAAAGCTATCCATTAAAGAGTACAATCTTATAGTCAACCACTCACCCACCCATTAAAGTGTTTTTTGGTATATCACAAAATGCCCCTCTCATTGACTTCCCAACATCCATCTGTCTACAAAGACTTTTACAGCATGCAAAAATATACATTTAAATGTTCCCTCTTACAGAGAGCAGGAATTCAGAACTGCACAGCTGAATAATAAACAAAGATCAGATGTGATGTTAATACTGTAAGACAGGGCAGATATGTGCTTAAATGGAAACAGCCAATCTTTATTGCATAGGCTCCTTGTTTCCATCAGTACAGGCCTTGTAACCTTTGCTGGTACTTTTATTTGTCTATTACAGCCTAATATGTAGAACAATTAGCTCCAAGTGTTAACTTTGCCATTTAATTTCTTAGTTTTCTGGCCATATTAACAATGTATTCACAAGTTAAATTTATTTAACATCTTTAATAAAATGCAACATAACCCCAATGATCCACAAATCAAAAATCAAATTTTGTCTATAATGATGTAATACACTTATGATGAAAGATGGATTAAACCGAGTAAATTCACTGGGTGATCTACATAATCAATGGGAAGGAAATGCTACTGTGACTTTCAGAATGTTTTGGCACACATTCATTTCCTAGAGATATTTTTTGGCAAAAACATTCAAATTGGATTTTTAGCGTCACAAAAGGCACAGCTAATTACACAAGCTCATAAATACTTATGATTGAGGTTTTCCAACAAAAACAAGGCCAGGACAAAACATAACTTGCCTTATGGTCATCCATATTTCCTATATAATCTGAATCAAACACTCATGTAGCGTAACACAAAGCATTAAGCAAATTAAACCCAAAGCTTAACACATGCAGGTTATAAGGATGTATATAGGGCAGCATTCTGTAGGTCACCATCACAAACATATGGACCAAACTCAAGGTCAACTGGGTGGTGCAACACACAAAGTATTAGCTGCTCTAAAGTCACCTCCTTCAAAACAACCTAAACAAACATGCACATGACAACGGATGATGTGTGGAAAGGACAGGTGCATTTAAACTAACATGGGCAAACTTGAAAGTTAATAACTCTAATTGCTACACATTTCATATCTCAACAGATTTGGGGGTAATTTCCTGTCAGTCAAAAATGGCTCCATAAGATAGATCACTTTGGGCAAAAATGGAAAAGACTCATGTGCTTTTGTTCTGCTCTATACCAGTGCTATACATTCTTATTTTCCTCCCCCAAATGCCCTGCTTCCTCTTTTTCTTTGAATCAATGGAACACAAACGAGCATCACCTTACAATGGTTACTCACAAGTCAGGCACAAACTATCCAATTTGAAACTGGGCTCAATGGATTCTAAGTGTTGCACTGACAGTGAACGGTCTCCTTGGTGATTTTGCGTTACTGTCCAAACTGCTTCCTGTATCCATTTAATCAATACATCCATAACAATACAAAAAAATGTGCAGCTGTTCATTAAAAACTATTTATATGGATATACTTCAAATGCTGAGACACTATTAATAAGGGCAAAATTAATAGAAATCATCAGTATTATAGTAACTGGATTATATCCTTGTTTTCCAGCTGTATCCAACATGTGCCTATACTGAGCAATTGGATGAAAAAAGAAAAAAAAACGGCTAAGACAATCTTTACACTTTCTATTTAGTGTCTACATTTGTTACAACCAAAAAAATTAAATAGATCTGAAAATTCTGTCTTTTTCCCCCCAACACATTAGAAATAATTATGTCCCTCAGCTGTATTTGCCATAGCAAAAGTCTTGATTACATCACAAGAGACTCATCAAATGACTAAATTCTAATAATTACAAAACATTAATTTTTGGTAATTGCTCCCACTTGCATAACTTTCAAATGGACATGACCGTAAAATTGAGGTAAATGTATCATGAGGCCCATGGACCCAGAGGTATAATATGTTAAATGAGGTAAGATGTTTAGATGAGGTAAGATAAATGTTGAATTTAAAATAACAAAATCAAAAGAACATTGCAGTAGATATATCAAAATGTTTTCCTTTTTTTTGCCAAAATATGCAGATCTTTTTATCGTCCATCGTGAAAAACATTCAGGGATATTAACTTGCGTTCTGTGCACAGTAACAATCAGGAAAATTTTGTGCGAACTGTGCAAATATCCAAACATTGCTTCATTTCTTTTTCAAATTTGTCATATCCTCACATCGCACGAAAAAAACACTGAGGTAGACAATTTTTATAAAACTTCACGGACTAGGTCTCTGCACAAATGCAAGTACATTCATACATAAGCTAGATGAGGTAGATGTAATGCAGAGAACAAATTTTCAAGAATGCAAGAAATTCCCTGAGAAACAAAAGAGAAAAAGAAAGATTTAAAGACACAAACCAAAAGCAAAACTTGAGTCGAAACTCTGTGCTGTAATAGCAAGTGTTTGGTGTTGCATCATCTGTGACAATCGTAAAAAGCGACACCAGACCCAACAAGACAGTGTTCAGTGTTGTCAAGTCTCTGTAATTGTCACCTTATTAACAGTAAACTCCATTTGCTCGTGATAAATGTGCAAAATCTTTCTTTTCATTTGTCCATATCTACAGTTTTGTCCTAAAATATAACAGTCAGAACATGAGGATTCGATTATTTCCGAAGTCCACAGCAACAATCATTCCATCAGGGGTAACTGCTATACCCGATGGGCGGTCCATCTGCCCAAAGCCATTACCGTGAGTCCCAAACTTACATAAAAAGTTGCCATTGGGTTCGAAAACCTGAATGCGATGGTTACGGGAGTCGGCAACAATAATCCGGTCTTCCTGATCCACGGCTACACCTTGTGGGCGCAAGAACTGACCATTACCCGTTCCTTCGGACCCAAGGAAGCGAGCCGACTGGCAGTCAGGCCTGATGACAAGCAGACGATGATTGTTGAAATCAGTCACCACAAGGTGGCCTTCCTGATTAAAGGCCACACCACGAGGTGAATCAAAATGTTTCCAGAGGGCACCCTCAAATCCATATTTGTTGAGAAATGTCCCATCAGGGCCAAAGAGTTGCACGCGGTGGTTGCGTGTGTCTGAAACCAGGATCTTCCCCTCAGAGTTGACGGCTACATCCCATGGGTAGTTAAACTGCCCATTTTTGGTTCCCTTCTCACCAAATTTGAGAAGAAACTGACCATCGAAGGTAAAGATCTGGATGCGGTGATTGTCCTTATCAGCCACAATGATTCTTCTCTGGCTGTCACAGGCGACCCCGGCAGGCCGGTCAAACTGGCCTGGTCGCGAGCCCAAAGTGCCAAACTTGTGGTGGAATGTGCCACAGGGCTTAAAGATCTGCACACGGTTGTTGCTTCTGTCAGCAACGACCACATAACCTTCTTTATCCACACAGATGCCCCAAGGTCTACACAGTTGTCCGTCCCCATCACCCTCTCCTCCAAATGTAGTAATGGGCAAACCAACAGCTCCGTAACTGCGACCAGACTTGACCATCACTTTGAAAGGACTCCCTTCAATGTGCTGATTACATATGAGCACAGAGAGCAAATGCTCACCCTCATTCTTGGGAAGATAGCTGACTGTGTAAGTTCCATCTTGGTGGTCAGAAATATCTGCACTGAAGAGATTACCATCTGGACTCATAAGCACAACTGACACACTGTCACCACCTGACAATCGAGGCTCTCCATCATGATCATATCCCACCACAGTAAAGGATGCAAGCTTTCCTTGCAGGGCTCTCTTGAGGCCTTCACCATGAGCTTTGGAAGCTGTAGCAAAGGCTCCGCTGCTGATGAGGCCCATGGACTTGATGGCAATGAGAAGAGCCTGGTCTGGTGGAGTGAACATGATGCGATCATCTTCCTGGGGCTGTAGGATGCAGCGGAGGGATTTCAGCTCCTGTAACTGATTTAACATGTGCTCGCGTGCTAGCAGGACGTCTATGCTGCGGCCCTCTTCCAATATCTGTGTCACTGTGGTGATCGTACTGTCCAGTTTGGTGAGATTCTGGTGCAGTTTTTCAACCTGCAGATAAAGTGACTTTGCCTTCACCTGTCTGATTTTTTCCACCTATGCAGAAAACAAAAAAACCTTTTGAATTTGCCAAATGTTACACATGCTTTTCACAGATACCACTTCCTAAAGACCTTCTGCTAGTGTGTAAGATCCTATTAATTGAAGAGCAAATTTAATGAAATAAAATACAGGTTTAAAATAACAGGATATCTTGATTGCATCATAATACAGGAAGGCACCATGTCCAGGTGTAAAAGGCACAATGAGACCAGGCAGTGTGTAATTCAATAAAACTATAATTAAATTGAAATGTTCACCTCACTAAAATGTGACATCTTTATAATGTCTAAAAACACATGTATTTTAATTTTATAGTCTCCAAAATTGTCTGTAATACCACAGGAAATAGTTTGTGTGTTTCCCAGCCTGCAGTATGGTAAATACAGTCACAAATTGTAATACACAGACACATTTGTAGCGTGTAGCATGCAGCAGCTATCTTTATTGTGCTTGTGCACTAGCTTACCTTCCAAAGCAGCTCACACTCACGTTCTTCTAAAGCTTTCTTATGACGAAGAGTGATGGTTTTCACTTCTGACTGCACAACCTTGGCCTTCAACTCCACCTGTTCAGCAATGGCCTGGGCTTTCTCAATGCTCAGCTGAAAAAAAAGATTAAGCACCTGATTTTAGACAAACACATACAGACTTAAAGCACGCTTTCATGCCTGCTAGTACAAGATAGATACAAGTAGATACAATTTCACTTAAATGATGCAAATCATGAAGTAGCTAATAGGGCTGGGCGATAAAACGGTATCAATATTTATCGACGGTATACAATTGTCGGTAAGGATATAAAAATTCATCGGTATAGCCTCAACAATGTCATTCAATTCCATGTGTGCAGTTCGTGGAT